>WAAF01017495.1:300334-498984 GCA_013400475.1 Tricholaema leucomelas | reverse complement strand
TGAATGGTAGTCATCCAGGCTTCAGGCATTTTCTTCAATTCCCAGCCATCCATTTCCTCATTTCCCTCTGTCTCAGGTGTTGGCTAGCTCAGAGGTTTCAGGAAACAGTCAGATGTTTTGTTCAGTGAATGAGATGGAGCAGGACTCTTAGCACTTGCAGGGTTCATGCTCATGGATGGTGGGTTCTTTATGGGTTTTAGGGGCACCACAATTATCTGCAAAAGAACTCATAACAACTTATATCTACATTCTCTCTGCTAATGTCAAGTTCCTTTGTGGGATACATTGTATTTTACCATTCTTTTGCATAACCCAGTATGTATGACCACGTCCTTCAGCAGAAACCACCCCTTGGACAGGTCTAGCCTCCTCTGAAGGAGAGAATACCCAAACAGACTTCCCCAACAAATTCTTTTCATGAATGACATGAACCCTGTCACCTTCTACCTTTTATAACAAAACTGGAATGAGCTGGACCTGCTCAGTTGGCAGAACTTCTGCTATTGACTATTTAGGTAGCTTGGGCTAGATGTGTCTTCCAGTTCTTTAGGGTTCTTCCATGAGGAGCTCCTGAAGGAAATCTCAGGGAAGAAAGAAACTTACTATTCATGGAAGAAGAGATTTGTCACTTGGAAGAACTGTAGAGAACTTGTCAGGGCATGTAGAATGGCAGCAAGGAAGGCCAAAGCCCTCTTGGAACTGAAACTAGTGAAGGAAGTGAAAGAGAACAAGAAGGACTTCTTCAAATATATCAGTAGGAAAATGAAGAATAGGGAAGATGTGGGGACACTGCTGAAAGAGGAGGCAGAGAAGGCAGAGTTGCTGAATGCCTTCTTTGCTTCAGTCTTTACACCTAAGGCTGAATTCCCCTATGTACTCCAGACCCTGGAAGGAGGAGAGAAAGCTTGGAGGAGGGAATGTTCCCCACTGGTCAGTGCAGACTGGATTAGGGATCAATTACACAAATTGAACATTCACAAGTCCATGGGCCCTGATGAGATGCACCCAAGGGTGATGAGAGAACTGGCTGATGTTATCGCTCTGACACTCTCTGTCGTTTTTGCCGCATTGTGGCCAACAGGAGAGGTGCCTAAGGACTGGAGGAGAGCCAATGGCCCTCCAGTCTTCAAAAAGGGCAAGAAAAAGGTTCCAGGGAACTATTGACCAGTCAGCTTCACCTCCATCCCTGGAAAAATGATGGAGTGGCTCCTTCTGGAGGGCATCTCCAGGCTCTTGGAAGAGAAGAAGGTTATCAGGAGTAGACAGCATGGATTTACCAAAGGGAAATCATGTGTGACTAACCTGATAGCATTCTATGATGCCCTAACTGAATGGGTGGATTCAGGGAGACCAGAGGACCTGATCTACCTTGATCTTAGCAAGGCCTTTGACACTGTTTCCCATGACATCCTAGTGAGCACGCTCAGGAGGTGTGGGAGGGAAGAGCAGACAGTAAAGTGGATTAGGATCCAAACCTGGATGGTAGTCAATGGTGCCAGGTCCAGCTGGAGAGCTATAACTAGTGGAGTGCCCCAGGGATCAGTGCTGGGTCCAGTGCTGTTCAACATCTTCGTCAGTGACATTGATGAGGGGACAGAGTGTCTGCTCAGCAGGTTTGCTGATGACACCAAACTGGGAGGCTTGGCTGATACAGCTGAAGGCTGTGTGGCCATCCAGTGAGACCTGGCCAGACTGGAGAGCTGGGCAAAGAGGAACAAAATGAGGGTCAACAACGACAAGTGCAGCATTCTGTACCTGGGAAGGAATAATGAACTGCACCAGTACAGACTGGGAGGTGATCTGCTGGAGAGCAGCCCTGTGGAGAGGGACCTGGGAGTCCTGGTGGATAACAAATTAACCATGGCACAGCAATGTGCCCTTGTAGCCAAGAAGGCCAATGGAATCTTGGAGTGTATTAAGAAGAGTGTATCCAGCAGATCAAGGGAGGTTCTTCTTGCCCTCTCCTCTGCCCTAATGAGACCTCATCTTGAGTACTGCATTCAGTTTTGGGCTCCTAAGTTTGAGGGACAGGGATCTGCTGGAGAGGGTCCAGCAGAGGGCTATGAGGACAATTAGGGGACTGGAGCACTGCCTTATGAGGAGAGGCTGAGGGTCTGGAGAAGAGAAGACTGAGAGGAGATTTAGTGAATGTTTATAAATAGCTGAGGGCTGGGTATCGGGAGTCAGGGGAGACAGGTTCTTCTGACTTGCTCCCTGTGATAGGACAAGGAGCAAAGGATGTAAGCTGCAGCACAAGAGGTTTCATCTCAACACAAGGGAGAAGTTCTTTACTGTAAGGGTCACATAACACTAGAACAGGCTTCCCAGAGAGACTGTGGAGTCTCCTTCTCTGGAGACTTTCAAGGCCCATCTGAATGCATTCCTCTGTGACCTGAGCTAGAGTGTAGGGTCCTGCTTTGGTAGGGGGGTTGGATTCAGTGATCTCTTTGGGTCCCTTCCAACCCCTGACATCCAATGATCTACATACAGCACTTGTGCACCACTGTCTCAAGTCACACATATGAGGAGCTGCTGTTGCAGAAACTTCCCCAACAAACTGTTCAGTCTACAGGGAACCTTCTCAGGCTACAGCTGTCAGTGTACCAAATGCATAGTTCTCCCTGCTATTGCAGTTTTAACAGTTTACCTTGACAATAATGCCCCAACCATTGAATGTTTAGCAATTGTCTATGCTTTTTATTTGTTCTTTCTATTCTTCATCATTCTGTTTCATCATCTACATTTGTGCAATGACTGTTTGACCTGTGAAACCAGCGACAGTGCCACACTCTGTGTGAGCTGATTCATATGAATTTAGTACCTAATACTGTGTATTTGTCAACAACCTGAATGCTTTGTAACTAGGCATTTGTGTCAGATGTCAGATTAAAAGAGGAGAATCCCATGGAAGCCATACAACGTTGATAATAAGTACATCATGCTCTTGAGGATGAGATGCAACTGATTCTTCTTCCTGCTGTCAATACTCAGGGTTGCAATGATTCCTCTTGTTACTTCCTCAGCGAGATACTGAATGTAATAACATAGGAGTGATTTGTTGCATCCATATGCTGCAGAGGTCCACTTCTAACCATATACCCCTGCAGCACAGCACTTAGATGATCTCATGTAGATAGATGGCAGTGTATTTTAGGTCCCCTTCTGGAATGCATGAGACTGCCTGCTGTCTTGCAGTCACAGATGGCTGTTAAAGAAGTAGTATCATAAAGACGAGCAGCAGTTGCTTACCAAACCAGACACTGTCAAAACATTCATACTTAGAAAGCAGATTAATCTGAGCTTTATTTGAAGCAAAGGGATTTCCTCCTTTGTACCAGAGTGAGGACCTCTATGGGAGGATACCTCTGTTGGGTTCCTTGTGAGCTTCCAGAGATGAGTAAGCCATAGTAGGGAAAGATGCCCCTGCTGGCACCTTACAGACTTTAGGTGTGGAATGGCTGACAGATACAAACCACATGTGTTTTTCTCCCCTGAAATGTATTTTATTTTTACTTATACCACTCATTAGTGTGTGTTAGTAAAAACAAACCAAACAACCCCCCCAATAAACCCAAAGCCAAACAGAAAATTAAACATTTTCTCATAACCCTCTGTTCTACATCATGCTATATACAACACATTGTTATGTCATGTTTTGACAATTGTCAGATATAATTAGACATAAATATATAGTGCTATTGCAAAAATACTATTTTGTACTATGTGTGAAATTTGCTTTTTAAGATCTTTATTTCTACTTTTGTTTTAATACTACATAAAATAGTAGGTCCCTTTAAATTCAGTCTTTGTTGAAGCATGTTTTTTTTTCCCTAGAGTTGCTTTTAGTTCTCTTGAAACAAGAGTAGTCACACCAAACAAACAGCACCATCAAGTCTAATGGGCCTATATTTAGAGTATCTAAAATAGAGGGTGACAACAGTCATATTCGTGGGTTGCCCTGAAGGGCTACCATGTCCTGGCATCACCCTAGATTGCATAATCTCAGCTGACTCTCCAGACAGTGGAAACGAGGAAAGACCAGTTGCATCATTCAAAGAATTTTCTGCCAGGGCAGGCTTCTGCCTTGTGGTACCTCTTCTAGAGTATTGTTTTCTGTCTGGCTTTAAATAATCAAGCAGGACTTCCTTAAACTGAGAGACAGTCTCACATTTTAAGGTTGCTTTTATATGTAACCATCAGGATCTCTCTTACACTAAAAAAAACTTTTCTTTGGAAATGCACAGCTGATACAGTTTAGAAGTTATAAAAAATGTTACACAGAAGTACAGTTAAATAGAAGTTATATGTATAGTTGTTAGCTATATGGACATAAGGAGAAGACTTGGACAGAAGATGGCTTTCTTACCCAGTGTTTCCTATCTCCCTTTGCAACCAACATTCAGCACAGGAAAACTTCTTTGTAGAATAGAATAGAATCCACCAGGTTGGAAGAGACCTCCAAGATCATCCAGTCCAACCTATCACCCAGCCCTATCCAGTCAACTAGACCATGGCACTAAGTGCCTCATCCAGTCTTTTCCTGAACACCCCCATGTATGGTGACTCCACCACCTCCCTGGGCAGCCCATTCCAATGGCAAGTCACCCTCTCTGGCAAGAACTTCCTCCTAACATCCAGCCTATACTTCCCTCGGCACAACTTGAGGCTGTGTCCCCTTGTCCTGTTGCTGGTTGCCTGGGAGAAGAGACCAATCCCCACCTGGCTACAACCACCCTTCAGGTAGTTGTAGACAGCAATGAGGTCTGCCCTGAGCCTCCTCTTCTCCAGGCTAAACAACCCCAGCTCCCTCAGCCTGTCCTCATAGGGTTTGTGTTCTAGGCCCCTTACCAGCTTTGTTGCCCTTCTCTGGACACGTTCCAGCACCTCAACATCTCTTCTGAATTGAGGAGCCCAGAACTGGACACAGTACTCAAGGTGTGGCCTGACCAGTGTTGAGTACAGGGGAAGAATAACCTTCCTCGTCCTACTGGCCACACTGTTCCTGATACAGGCCAGGATGCCATTGGCCCTCTTGGCCACCTGGGCACACTGCTGGCTCATCTTCAGCCTACTATCCACCAGTACCCCCAGGTTCCTTTCCTCCTGGCTGCTCTCCAGCCACTCTGTCTCCAGCCTGTAGCGTTGCTTGGGGTTGTTGTGGCCAAAGTGCAGAACCCTGCACTTGACTTTGTTAAATTTCATCCCATTGGCCTCTGCCCACCCATCCAGCCTGTCCAGGTCCCTCTGCAGGGCTCTCCTACCTTCCAACAGAAGATGCTTTCTTTGCATCACCTCATCTATGGTCCGTTATATTCCTGATGCTTTAACAGTTGGATTCTGTGTTTTTTCCTCGCTCTGAATCTTTTCTCCCATTCTGAGGGTACTCACAGTCAGCTAGATTAATGCCTATCCTCTTTGTATGGATACAGTCTCCAGTGAAGCATCTCTGTCTACAGAATCCACTTTCTCCCTTGGCTTGAATGTGTTAGTGTTTGAAGGCTTGACTTTTCTCTCTTTGGAAGATTGGGTTGTTTTTTTTTTTCTTCCCTCAGCTTTTTTTTGTCTAAAATTAGTTTAGCTGATACCAGTCAATGGGAACTAATTATATCCATGATTTTCAATGGAGATTTTTTAATTTTCACCTAATGTCTATCATGCATTTAGCTCTAATTCAGACAATAAAGCCTTGATTTCATTTGTGCTGTTGAAATCTGTATCTGTTGTGAGGCACAAAAATAATCATGCCGGCTCTCATTTTACTCATGGAAGCAGGATAGATTGTGCAGTGAATACTGTGTTGTACAGTGAATATAACAACAGTTGTACAGTAAATCTTGGTAAAGCAAGGCATGTAGGCAATGCTGGAATATTAGTACCTGACAGAACAGGATGGCATTTCATACAAGCCAGAATGTGTGTTTACTAGAAAAGTGTTCATTGTCCAGTACAGCAGTCCAGTAAACTTAAGATCACTTACTTTCCTGTTTCTATTGAAGAACGGTAGATATAGACAGGGCTTCGTGGTCTGTGCTTACCTCTTGATGACTGTCTTCAGTGATGTCAGGCTGCAGTGACATAGTTGGTTTGAGGGTTATTAATTGTAGAATGATTTTTACATCAGTGAGGTTACTTAAATAGCACACCTTGATAATCATCAGAACAGCAAGCACAATATCTTTTGGAGAGGTTGTTAACTTGAATATATCTGGCTAACTTGTCTGTACATGGCTTAGACAAGAACATACTGAGACATCACTATCAGGTGTGCAAACCAGAGTGCTCAACAGGATTCAGTCTTTCAGGTTGGAAATATAAAACTAATTTCCTCCTCATCCTGTGGTTGCAAATGTCATTTAAGGTATCATTACGTTGTGCAGTAGTTGTGACTGAGGCAGGGAATGTCTGACACATGATGGTAGGATGTGGAAGTCTGGGTCTGAGGTGTTTCTTTGGAGTTCTGCCTTATGGAGGCCTTGAGAAGACAAGAAAGAGTGGTAAGGACTGTGCACCAACTTTCTCCTAAGGGGATGCTATCAACCTCTTCCCCCTCACTGCATTTTTATTTCTTGTTGCCTACTGTTACCACCCTCAGAATTTCACTGAATAAAGAAAAAAACTGATCTGTAAAAGTAATTCTGAGGCAGTCTAACCATTGGGAAGTCAAATGTTTACATTAGTGGAAAAAAGACTAAATCCCAGATTTTAGAGATGTAAATGTTCTGCTAAACAAATTGGCATGTTGCCTCTTTCCAGTGAGCTTTTCCCTGTGTAGTTTCAAAGCACTCTGCCTCAGCATTTGACTAATATTTGCCTCAGATTCTAGACTTGAGTTGGAAGGGTAGCAGGTTGGGAAATTATCCTTGAAGTGTTAGTGTAGTTATGTGGCTGGGGGCTTCAGTTACACTTCAGATGCATCGACGTGATGCACCACAGCAAGTTATATTTAGAGTTCTGAAATCTAGATCCCAATGTGACTAATCACTAGGTGAACAATCACTGTGAAACACTTTGTCTGTTAGGCTCTTTTATTTTCTGCCTGTCTTACTTGTAATTGTGAAGTAAACAAAACAAAAAACAGATTCCCTTTTTTTTTTTCTGTATTGCTGCTCTTTTACATTACCTTTTGTAAATTTCTCAAGCTCTTGGGAATATGAGGAGTAGAGGAAGAGATTGTACAATTTTCCTCCAGTATCAGGTTTTAAATCTTACTTGACTGGCTCTTGTTATGAAGCATCCAGAAGCCATTAAGTACTTCTCAGGTGCAACCTTGGCAGAAGAAGGAAGACTATTGCCTTTTGAACTGTCTAAATAAGCTGGTATAGACTGCAGGAGAGCAACTTAGGTGTTTCCTTTCTCTCTCAGTAAAAGAGAGGAGATTCTGTGGCAGATAATTTTGGGTACAAGATAAAAAAGCAGCTGTTGACCTTTGATATATTAGCCTTGATGCAAATATTCCCGAGGGAGATGCTTATGACTTTTTTACCAACACCCCCCCCCTACAGAGTCTCTTCTCTCGTCAGGAAATGAGAGCATCCAGCAAAGCTGAGATATGCATTTGTGGGACATGATTTTATGGTGGTTGGGTTCTTGTGGCCTAGAGGAATAGGGACATTCCAGGTCACCTCGCCTTTAACAATGGCTTAATGTGAATTTAGACAGATCATATGTATTGGAATAATTTGGTATGGCCATTAATAGTGTGGCTTCACTGGGTCCTGTGCTCAGGGGCACCCCTACAGCTTTTCTGTCACGCAGCATGTTAGGTGGCACTAGTTGTCTTGGGTATCACACTGCCTCACTCCATCCCTGTCTGAAATCCACAGTGAACAGTAGTACTGCTCTGCCTTGTGATGACATGTAACATGAGGAAAAAACTTTCACTGTGAAGGTGAACACTGGAACAGGCTGCCCGGCGTGGGTTGTGGAGCCTTCTTCTCTGGAGATACTCAAAACTCACCTGGACGCATTCCTGTGTGATCTACTCAAGGTGATCCTGCTCTGGTGGGGTGGATTGGACTAGATGATCTTTCGAGTTCCCTTCCAGCGCCTAACATTCTATGATTCTGTGACATAAAGTGAATATGTTCAGGCTTTGAGGGCAGAATGCTATTGAGGTGTAATCCAGAGAGGTTCCAGGAGTTTCATAGGGGACATCTGTTTGACTCCTTTTGAGCCCTAGTTCTTACTTACCTATTGAGGGCTTCCATATGAGTAGTACACACACCAGGTAGTGACTGAACTGGCTAAAATACATTTGAAGTCACAGTATCACAGTATCATCAGGGTTGCAAGAGACCTCACAGATCATCAAGTCCAACCTTTTACCACAGAGCTCAAGGCTAGACCATGGCACCAAGTGCCATGTCCAATCCTGCCTTGAACAGCTCCAGGGACGGCGACTCCACCACCTCCCTGGGCAGCCCATTCCAGTGTCCAATGACTCTCTCAGTGAAGAACTTTCTCCTCACCTCAAGCCTAAATTTCCCCTGGTGCAGCCTGAGGCTGTGTCCTCTTGTTCTGGTGCTGGCCACCTGAGAGAAGAGAGCAACCTCCTCCTGGCTACAACCACCCCTCAGGTAGTTGTAGACAGCAATAAGGTCTCCCCTGAGCCTCCTCTTCTCCAGGCTAAACAATCCCAGCTCCCTCAGCCTCTCCTCGTAGGGCTGTGCTCGAGGCCTCTCCCCAGCCTCGTTGCCCTTCTCTGGACACGTTCAAGCATCTCAATGTCCCTCTTAAACTGGGGGGCCCAGAACTGGACACAGTACTCAAGGTGTGGTCTAACCAGTGCAGAGTACAGGGGCAGAATGACCTCCCTGCTCCTGCTGGCCACACCATTCCTGATGCAGGCCAGGATGCCATTGGCTCTCTTGGCCACCTGGGCACACTGCTGGCTCATATTCAGGCGGGTATCATTCAGCACCCCCAGATCCCTCTCTGTCTGGCTGCTTTCCAGCCACTCCGACCCCAGCCTGTATCTCTGCATGGGGTTGTTGTGGCCAAAGTGCAGCACTCAGCACTTGGAGCCATTGAATGCCATCCCCTTGGACTCTGCCCATCTGTACAGGCGGTCAAGGTCCCGCTGCAGAGCCCTTCTGCCCTCCAACCCAGCCACATCAGAGTCAGTAAACCTGGTGTAAGTTCTAAAACCTAGTGTTACCAGAAATTTTCTTGTGGCAGTTTATAACCAAGGGAGGATGCATACATGAAGAAAATAGGATTGTAAATATTACAAATGCAATAATTGAATAACCACATATGACCTCATTCCTGTCATCATTTAGGTCATTCATAATGTAATGTTATCTCAGGCATTTTTGGCAGAACCTTTAGGTCATTCATAATGTAATGTTATCTCGGGCATTTTAGGCAGAACCTGTTGACATTTTTTCAGTACTAATACTACAATCCAAATCCAGTTCCTTTATTTCATAGAACTGTAGAATCACAGAATGGTTTGGGTTAGAAGGGACCTCCAAAGGTCATCCAGTCCAATCACCCTACAGTGAGCAGGGATATCCTCTGCTAGATCAGGTTGCGCAGAGCCTTGTCAAGGCTGACCTTGATTATCTCAAGGGATGGGCCTTCCAACTGCCTCCCTGAGCAACCTGTTCCAGTTTTCCACCATTCATGGTAAAGAACTTGGTCTTAACATCCAATCTAAATCTGCTCTTCTCCGATTTACAACAATTGCCCCCCATTCTGTCACTACAGGCTTTTGTCAACAGTCCCTCTCCACCTTTGCTGTAGGCCTCCTGCAGGTAGTGGAAGGCTGCTGTTAGGCCCTGGAAGCCTTCTCCCTCAGCCTGTTCTAGGGGAGTTCTGGGTGTTTCCTTGTTTGTCGCTGGGGCTTGTTTGCTTTCTTTTGTTTATTCGGCTTCTCGTTTTTCTGTGTCACCCTGAAGTACTTTGACTTTCTTTTCGTGCTTGAGAACAGATTTCTGGTGTGGAGTTTGTTTATTGTTCAGGTCATGATGTGCTGATGGCCAGTGCTTGTTACAGTCCAAGTCGAGAGGAAGAGCCATGAGCTCGCTCTCACTTGGCAACTTGCCCAAGGCAGCAATCATTCCTCGGTTCGTGCTACTAGAATTGTTTTGTCTGCATGGGTTTGCCAAACACGTGGTCGAGATAAAATTACATATTTTTCCTTGAGACTTTCCTGGTGTTAGTGAAACTTGATTGTTACAACAAAAGTCCAGGGTCAGAGTCTTATACTGTCTCTTTGGCACAGTTTCTTTTTCTGCTGCATGGAACTTAACAGCTTGTCTTGTTGTTCTTCCTTCTGGGGTCTCCTGCAATAATCAAATGCAAAGTACAGTAGCTAATTAGTGTGTAGGTCCCCTGTAATTGTAAGGGAGTGTCTAAGCAAGAAAAACAGTATTGCTGTGTGGATTACAGGATTTTTTCTGTAGTGCTAAGGCACTGCCCTTAGAGAGTCTGTAAATTTAGCACAAACTTGCTATTGAGACTACATTTAAGAATAGAATAGAATCAACCAGGTTGGAAGAGACCTCCAAGATCATCCAGTCCAACCTATCACCCAGCCCCATCCAGTCACCTAGACCATAGCACTGAGTGCCTTATCCAGTCTTTTCTTGAACACCTCTAGGGACAGTGACTCCACCACCTCCCCGGGCAGCCCATTCCAATCGCAAGTCACTTGCAAAACAAAACCTGAATTTAATCCTCTCAGTTTTTATTCTAATGTTTTATCCTGTTTTCCCACGTAGCCATAATCTAGTAACTCTGGGTAGCGGTGATCAAGCCTACTGCAGCACCTATCTTCTGAAAGTTGAAACAATTGGAGAAAGGGTCCTTTAGTGCTTGAAATGATGAATTGTGCTAAGCTGTTTCTTTAGAGCAGAGTTGAAATGTACTGAGAAAAGTCATTCAACTTTGCTATCCAAACAGATGAGTAATTCAGATCTTTGAATATATTTTGTACGTGTACATTGTATTTTATGCTTCTAGATTTTAACTTCCTTGTAAGTACAGGTTCATTTTCCCTCCAAAACCTTCTGAGCTAGTCTGGTGATTTATTTGGGGGGTTAATTTCAACCCACCACAAATTGTATGTTTACAAGCCCACCATTTCTTTACAGCTACTTCTGAAAGTGTCTTCGGTAATGCCGTGAACCATTACTACTGTAGGTATTTGTACTCAAGCAGTGTGTAAAATTTCCACCTAGACTGAGGGCTCGTTGCACAGGGTACTGGGTTTAAGCCTTCTGGCACAAGGTAATTGTGCCACTTGCTCATATATATGATTTTGGCTTAGCACAATAAAGGTTTCAGAATGAGAGAAAATTTCTATTCATGAAACCAGTGCTGTCAGTTTAGAGTGAACTTTCATCACTTTGAAAATGAGATTATGTAATGTGGTTGATCAAAACATTGGGAGGACCGAACAGGTAAGGAACGAATTTTATTCCAATTCTGTGATCTCTGCCCTTAAGAAAACTGGAAATAACTGTCACCCAGTTATCACTCAGATTTGTATGTCCCACTGTGAAACTGAAATGTAAAAAAAGGGGACACACGAAGCAGAAATTTCAGCTTCTTTAGAATTTTAGTGCCTCATGGTCAAATCACTGCACTGGAACCAATGATGAGGATCATTTGGTTAGTGCATAATGCCTGCTTTACCTTGTATTTACTGTGTAACACAAAAAAAAGTTTTGTTTTGTTTTGTTTTTTACCAAAAATGTGATAAATTAAGTTTTGGTTGTATTCTTTACTCATTTACCACCAAACTAATGCACATAGTAAACCCTTAATGCACATAATAGTACAAATCCAGAAGTAACAAAATCTAAACTGATAGAAATCTCATTCATTTAGATGGATGTAATGCTGGCCTGGCCTAAGAGTACCTTGTTTCCATCTCTTTTTTTCGCTTGTGCTGTACTTTATGTAAAAGTTTTGCTTAAACTGTAGCTTGTAAAGTATAGAGAATTCATTTGTTCCCATAGGCCTTGTACACTCTGAAATCCATTTCTCCAGCAATAACCGTGGATGTTTGAGAAGTCTGAAAGACAAGGATAAATTCTACAAAATTTGCTTGCAGGTTATTCACTGCAGTGTTTAAATAGTGGATGCTGATTGTGTTGTCATAGAGAGGATTCGAGTTTATCCACAGTGTCAAATGGTTCCTCTAGAGACATGCAGTTCTGCGAATTGCAGCATTGTTGTTTTAACTGAATGCAGAATGTCACATTAGTCTTGTGCTGGATAAGGCTCCTTGGGTCACACTGGGGTGGCTTAGATTTTTTTTTTTTTTCCCCCCCTAATGAGGATTTTGGAAAGTGAAAAGATGTGAAAAATATTTTGGGAATGAAGTTGTGTCTTTGCCATATGGTCTGCACAAAAGTCATCTAGCTGGATGTGGCTGATGGACCTTTACAAGAATTTAGGTCAGGAATGGAATTTGTGCTTTCTTAAAAAGCTCATCATGGTGCAGTAAAGAGAAAATCCATCCGAAAATAAGGGTACAATTCTTCCACATGTCTGCACAGCTAGAACAGTCTATTTTCTTACCTTCTTTTATAACTTCTTTTCCTTTGAATTAAAAAAAAAAAAAAAATTAGCTCCACTGGACTCTCAGTGCCTTAAAGGCAAAATAAACAGTTTTCTTTTTTTGATTTCCTGCCATTTCATGCTTCCTTCAAGACTTTTCCAGGAAAAAGGAGAGGTCAGTATTCTCTTGTTTGGGAAAAGAAAACTTAGTAACAGATACTTAAGCCCAAAACAAACAGCTTAATTGGTCACAGGAGGAAAGATACCAAGGTCATCCTCTCATTCCCTCATACAACACCTAAACTTCTGATTATTTTTTTCCTCTTTATTTTGCCTCAATGTCTAGCTATGTAGTTTCACTTATTAGCACCCAAAATGAATGTGCCATGAAGCAGGCAAAGGTATCTGCCCACACTGCGTGAAGGCAGATGTCCTGCTGTGGGATTGGAAGAAAAGAGGTTAGAGCTCAAGTGCAGCTGTTTCTCCAGCATTAGGGAATGGTTTGTGGAATAAAGGAAAGATATGCAGAGTGACTGGCTGCAGGGTGGCCATAAGCTCTGGAAAGTCTGCAGAGCAGGGATCAATCATTTGGAGAGTTGCACTTAGCCATAAGGATTGACTCCGGGAATCCTTTTTTGTGTTTGCAGGAAACTGTGTTTTGTGTTCAATTTTGTTTGAAATAACTAATCCTCTTGGATTCTCCCTAGTGTCAGGCTAGTCTGCAGCTTCCAAACTTTTGAAGTTTTCAGCTCTTCATGCATCTTCTATTTCATGACCTATCTTCAGCAGACTAACAGCTGTGGAGAGAAGAATCATATTGAAAGCCATTAATTATTCTGCATCCTGCATTTAAATATGAGCTTGCTCTTTAGACCTGAATATTGTTAATACATGTTTAAGAGAAATCTCAGTGAAGAATCTGTTCTTGTACACCAACATGGAGTTTCACCTCAAAATCCACATTAATTAAGTGGGAGAGAACAGAGCAAGAGTTGCAGCTTAAAGCTCTTTATGCGTTTTAGTATTTTTCTAATGCTTGAGTACCATGGCAACAAGAGCTTCAGTGCTTGTGATAATTTGAGGCAGAATTCACACACTTCTCTAGGAGGAGACAGTAGTCCTCTGAGAGTTTTGGAGTGGTCTGCAAGTCTGAGGTGGTCATGGGTGCTTATCAAAGAGAATTTCCCTCTCCTTCTCAGTTGCTAGCCAACAATCAGAGTACTTTGCAGGTCCCATTCCTTCCTGTTTCTTCCACAGATGTGCAGAGTACATCCAGTTGGAGTGCTTCCTAATGAAAATTACCATGTCTGTGAAAACATTTGCTGGGCTGTGACAAAGTCATGCTTAACTTCAGACAAGTTATAAAATGTTGATTTTTTAAATTAAAATGCAAAATTCAGAGCAGCAGCAGAGTTGAAAGTGCAGCTAGCTGAGAGGGCACCTCTTCATAGCCACAACAAATGTATCCTGATCTCACAACCAGCTACACAAATATTACTGAGAATGAGACATAGAGCTTATTGCTTGCTCTTGAGAGGCATCAGACATTTTAGGTAGCAAGATGCTGACATCTTGGAATCATAATCAACATTTTCTAAACCTGGGAGAATTTCCACATCAGCTCCCTTGCTGAAGTTATGAGAGGCATGTCTCCCTGAGTAAGAAATAAAAACATTAGTTTTGGTAATAGTTTGTTTCAGCTTGAGAATGTTTGAAGACCTTTGGGTGCTTTAATCAAGGAGCTACTCAGGTGTGGCTAGCTCTTCTCTAATCCCAGGTGACATTCCTGTCTCAAAGGTAGCAGTACTTTGACAGTACTGTGCCTGTGGTACACAAATGGATCTAACATTCCATATTATTAAAATGGTGCCACTAATTTATCTTATTTAATTTTTTTCAGAGACCTAATTTAGGCATTTCTAAAAGGCATAATCCTTTCTTACCTTGACAGACCTGGAAAAGAAAAGAAAGTGCGAAGAAGGTGTTTTCTCCTACCAACTCATCTTCATCATACCTCTCTCCAATTCTGCTTCCTCCTTGTAATCCCCAAGTGAAGATGAGTAGCCTGTTGCGAATATGACATCTCTGACTAGTGTCATTGCCTCCCACCAGTCTGAGTGGGTATCCTTCACTGATGAGCTCCTTCTCCCTGTTAACCCTCCAGGTACTCGATTTTCTTTGAACATGGTGAAACTTTCTGTGTTTATATTAGTCCAACTGTCATATATTTAGTGTTGCATAGCTTGCCTTCTAAGTGAAAGCAGTATGTGCATTGGTTGAACTAATTCTACTATGTAATAGGAGAATTGGGGCCAAAAAACATAAAACACTCTTGTAATGTGAGATTTTCTAAGCATAGTTCTATTACGGTATTTCAATCTGCTCTTTGAGATTCAAGGCAATATTCAATTGGCCAAGGATGAAGTCCCATCTGTTACAATTGAGTGCAAAGCAATGCACTGAGTGTTCTGCACTGAGTTCAGAATGTTCAGTGTTAGTCTGAAAATTACGTTATATAAAAGGACATTTGTCTACCTACATTTAATGGCAGATTTTAGATATTTCAATATAAAACAGTGAAGTAATGGTGAATCCTACCAGTCTAATTTGTCTCTATTTCAGGTAGCACTAAAGAGGCTCTGGAGAAATGCTTTTCTTTCTCGGATACTTCCTCAGAAGAGAACCACAATGCCAACGGAGAATTTCCAGACTTCTCCCACACACAGCTGAAAGATGCAGCTGACCAATCCAAGGTGGATTCTGCCAGACTTGGGAACCATGTGTGTCCCAGCACTGATCTGTCATCATCCATCAGTACTTGGGTTCAGTTTGAAGATGCACCATGGAGCAGTGCTCCATCAACCCAGCCACAATCAGGTGAGTCAAATGCATGAAAGGATCCATTTCAGTCACACAACAGAATACAATGAGACCCTATAGTTTTTTTCCTTGCTCTTTGACTTTTCTAAAGTTGAACTTTGACTTGTTAGTACTGTATTTTAATACAATTCATGTTATCAGAGTTTCAAAAAGGGCTCATAATTTCACTCTAGATTGAACTAGCAGTATTTTTGTTTCATAAAGAAGATGAAAGGCTTCTGTGATTTATTCCATCTATGTCTTGACCCTGGAAACTGCCAAAATGCATTCATGGGGAAACGATGTAGTGCTGTTTGCAGTACTGATGTTTCTGATGTACTACCTTAAGTCTGAGCCATGTTTGCCTCTGTAACCTGGGACTGTAAAGGACGGTGATCACTGTGCTGTGGTTGTAGTCTTTATCTGCACAGTCTGCTTCCGTTTTCTTGCCAGAAGTTCAGAGAGACCAACAACTAGTGTGCCGGAGCCCATTGGTACTTTCTGCTGTCTTTTGATGTTGTGATTTAGCAGCTGGGGAATTAGAAGAATAATCAAAGGCGACCCTAATTCCAGGACTCCAACCACTTGTCTTCAAATGTAAAAGTTCTTCCCAACATACTTTAAATGCACATGGAAAGCCTCAGCTTATACTAATTAATAAGGATATAAGAGCTTTGGGGTTTTTCTCTATGAGCAGACTCCTGTCCCTCCTTGCAGGAGGCTGTAGAGAGTTGTGCAAGAAAACTTTTTGTTTACTTTTTTATGTTTAAATTTAAAATCCTTCTTAATAATTCCACTTTGTTGTTACTAGATATTAAAGTAGTTTAAAGATTTAAAGCTTTACCTGACTCAGTCCATTCACATACTACATGTGATGTGAACAATACCTTGTCAGAATACTTGGATTGGGAACTTTGGATTGGGGTTTGAGTAAAACTCAATAGTTTTCTATTTTACGAGTTTTTATGGGTGCTACAGCCTAGTCCTTTAGAGACAGTAGTTAGACCTTCATGCAGGAGAATTGGGTGAATCTTCAGGCAAAAAGAAGTTTCCCTTAAGCTCTGCTTAAGACCTTCTTTATTTGTTGGTTATTCTTAGTTGTAAGTACTGATCCTGATGAGGAGGGTGGAAGGAAGAGCACCCGTAACTACAACTGAGGTGCTCTACTTTTCCAGTATTTAATTTCCTGGTTAGGTGATCCTTACTCATACAGCCATATGCCTTTTCAACTGGAGCTATTAGTTGCTCTGGCACTGTATTTCCTTCATACTCATAGAATGGCTTAGGTTGGAAGAGACCTTAGAGATCATCACCTGGCTGCCCTGGGCAAGGGTACCTCTAAACCAGCCTTGGCTGTTCAAGCCCTTGTCCAGCCTGGCCTTGAGTACCTGCAGGGAGGAGGCATCCACAGCCTCCCTGGGCAACCTATTCCAGGGTCTCTCCACTCTTGTAATGAAGAACTTCCTAAGATCCAGTCTAAACCTACTTTCCTTCAGCTTAAAACCATTCCCCCTTGTCTTATGGCTAGACACCCCCCCCAGATTTCCTTTAGGTTCCCTTCTTGTATTGGAAGGCAGCTATAAGGTCCCCCCATAGTCTTCTCCAGGCTGAACAAGCCGGGTTCCCTCAGCCTATCCTCATAGCAGAAGCGCTCCAGCCCTTTGATCATCCTTGTGACCCTCCTCTGGACTTGCTCCAATGTTATATTGTCCTTGTTGACTGGAAAATTCTTAAGTGTGCCCAGAAAATAAATTATTTGCTCAGCCTAAGTAAAGCTAGCCATAACAAAGAGACTTTCATAAAACTGATTTTTTGGCACGTCACTTGATTTTCCATCCTTAAAGGGATGCAACACAGTCTTAAGGTATGTCCTTAGCAAAAGCACTGCTTTTTCATCTGTGTTTTCAGTCACAAGGGACACTAGGTTGTCATCAGAGGCCTTAGACATCCAAAAGGAATAATCAGAGAAGAATTTCCAAAAGCAGTGCTGTTTCGAAGAAGGCACCTGGCCCCTGTAAAAGCTTGTCCTAAATGATCCATGCCACTGGAGGAATATTTGGGTATTTACACACTTTTAGCATCTGACTGCATTCCGTGGAGGGAGGATGATTCCTCTGGTAGCCAGATCAGGACATACTCCCTGTAATACTTGCATGAGAGGCTGAACCCTAAGGAGGTGATGCGGACACCTTAAAATCCTTATTTACAAGCTTGTCCCACTTCTGTTCTGGAACCTATATTACAAATGGCCAAACCAGTGCAGCTGACAGCTTCTAAAGGAGAGGCCATGGGGCTGAAGTGATGGCAGTTCTTTTTCTCTAGCCTTCCACTGAGAGGGACGTTTGACAACAAGAGGCAGGAAAACTTCAGCCTTGTTGTACTTTATTAATTTGCAGGTCATGTCTTTTTTTCTATGGAAGGCAGCAAAGCTGGAGACTTTGTGTTGTAACTATGATTCACTGACATGCCTAATGGAAAGCCAGGGATGATGGCAATTATTCATTTCCAGTAGCAAACAGCCTGCATAAGAGCAATAGCGAATAGCTAGCTGGCACAGAAGGATATAAAGGCCAAGTATGGACAGATGGATTGACGTGAGAAAGATGGAGATGTTTGGAGTCCATTTCCTGTGCAGGCAGCTGTAAAGAGCAATGTCCTGAAGGCTCAGCGTCCCCAACTGCATTTGAGTCAGGGCTCCAGCACCGTTAGGAAATCATCTGTCTGTCTGTCGGTGCTGAAGCAGCTGCACAGCTGCCTAGATAATTTTCCAGGCTGGTGGCCAGGTGGCTTGGAAACACATTTTGAAAAGGGCTTGCAAAATGGCATTTCCAGTGCTGTGAGAGCGGAGAGGATGTCCCTCGAGAGAGAGATACTTAGGACTACAGTATTTTTGCATGGGTTCCCCTGAAAACAAATCTTTGTCCTAAACTGCTCACAGTCTGAAAATATAGTAATGTAAAGACATCTGCCATGCAATAGTTATTCTATAGGAAATATATTTAAAAGAAAACCAAGGCTAATGCTGAACTCTTTTTGTTCTGGGAAAAGTGAAGATATTATTGAGGGACCAGAATTTAGGGTGACTGACAGCAAGAAACAAGGCTGGAAGTACAGGCAAACAATCTGGAAAGTGAGAGGAAAGATATGTTCTATACCTGAGGCATAGAAATGACAAGTATCCACTGTGAGCCTCATAGTGGAAGATATCTTTATTGAGGACATTCTTATAAACCCTCATTCTACTGGGTTCAAGCAGAGTAAATGCTTGGCAAAATATTTCTCACAAAATATTTCTTCATTTCAAGTGTATGCATAGATAACTGCTAGCTCCTAAATTGTGTGATTTCTCCTTGGGAAGCAGTAACTCTTGAGTGAGGTCACAGAAACAGTGCATTGTGGTTGCTTTTTCCTCATTTTCTTCTTAGTGGGAAATACTCTTCTTCTCAGTTATTATCAGGCTTGTCAAACTGATACTGCAAAAGTGAAAAATTAAATGTTTGGACTCACCCAGAAGTTCCTATCACAAATGTTACATAATCAGTAGATGATCACAGCCAGCCAGTGACATAACCTTTGCATTTGTTTAACAATGTGCCTCCAGCTCGCAATCTGGTATTCTACCAGTGGTAGCTACACTCTTGAATTCAATGAGATATTCAGCAAGGCACCAAAATTAGAGCAAGGCAAGATTCTTTACATCACCTGGTCCACACACACCTTGCCTTCACTCCCTGCTTCTTCCCAAGAGCCTTGTCTGGTTTTAATTAGCTTAAGTAACTTGGACTCCTACAATCTCTATTGAAAGGCTATCCCAGAGTAAGGCAAATTTCAATTAAACCATTTTGTGCTGTTCTATCTGAAAATTGGAAGTGAATGCAACAGAAGATCATCTGGTGGAAACTAGACCAATTGTGATGCTGTCCTAAAATCTGAAAAATCTGACATCCTGTGTGGTAGGAGGAGAAACAGTGCTAACAAGGTTGATTCTGATACAGTGTAGGTATCAAGGAATGAGCCCTCACAAAATCAAAGACAAATTAATGCCTAACAGTAAATCTGGATGTTAAAAGCCAATCTGTTGTATTAGTAATAAACAGGACAAGAAAACTAAAATGCACAAGGAAGGAAATAGTTTTCAGTTTGGAGAAACAGTATGTTGAGTTTCAATATCCTACAGATGCTACAGGATTTGTGTGTTAGAGACAATTCTGCACTGTTTTTTCAACAAAGAAAACAACCAAATTTCTGAGAAATTCCTGCAGCTGAAAGGCTGTGACTCTGCATCTATTGATAATAGAGACCAAACTGCAAATTTCTAGGAATTATATTTAGAGTCTCAGTACTGTGATATATCATGTCTTGGGAAAAGTTTTTATCTTCTGGAAGATTGTCCTGTAAGTCTTCAACTGATACCTGGTTCTCTCTCTCTCTGCATCCAGAGTCTCCATCAAAAGCACCCAGCTGGGCTTCCCCCTCCTCCAATTCTTCTGAGAGGCAAGCCTATACCTCCGAGAGCAGCTGGACAACTAATTCTGAGGACACAAACAGTCCAAGCATTGCTCCATCCTACACAGATCTGCAGTCAATTAATACTGAGGATTTGACCAGTGGTGGAACATCTGCAGCAGATTCAGCTGGTAAGAGGGAAGCCTTCAAGCTTCCATTTCAATGTTTTTGTTGCAGTACAAACTTGCTGCTCAGGTGCAAGCTATAGGAAACAGCTCAAAAGCAGAACAAACTTAAGGATTAGGCAGACACCTGAATTTCACAACACCTCTGATAATGTGCAGGCTCCCAAAGTAAGGCCCAAATGCAACTATGTACTTTTTGGTGGACTTGTCTGAGTGAAATGTTGCAGCACTTTTGTTTTTCACATACCACATCAGCTTAAGCTGATTTAAGAGCTTGTTTTCAGTATATTGTGAGAAAAACTTCCATGCAGAAGTTTTTGTAACTTGCTAATGAATTCAGCTGAGGCGCGTCCAGCTCTGTATGGGCCTCTTTGTTTTGATGAGCGCCAAGACACAGATCCAGGCTTCTGGATGTGTGCTTTGCGCTGTTACTGTAGATTAATGCAGAGAGAATATGGAAGATGGCAGAGGGTGGTTCAGTAGCAGATTTGGATCATTTAAGAATCTTTCATCTGACCTTGAGAGGATCTATTCAGATGGCATCTTGGCTGTGGAAAAATGTGCTGCATGGCTTTGCAACTCCTCAGTTGTATTGTACACTAGATAATCTTTACAACAGGAGAAGTAAAGCAGCTTCAGTGATTAAAATTGATTCACTGGTGTCAAGATGTCTCAGAAATATGACATATTTAATGTGGTGTTCTTTCAGGTGGTGCCTGTAACAATATGTATGAAATAAGGTCTGTTTTGAGAGAATGGACATCATAAAGCCCACTGAGGTCATATGTCTCTTCTGTAAGAAACACATGCATACATCACCTAAAAAGAGAATTATATGGTTCAGTGAAAGTCAGTTGAACATCAAGGCAGGGTCATAAACAACAACATTAGGTAGTGGCTGAGTGTTTAAAGCATTTGTGGAGAATTAGTATTTACTTTGAATAAGTAGAGAACTTTTCTTTCTTCAAATAAAGCAGTTACTGCAAGTCTGTCTGATTGCTTTTGTTTTAAAATATTCTGCTTGTCTGTACCTCTGACTTTGGAAAGGTACCTTTGGTAGAAAGGTAGAATAAGTTCACATTGTGTGCTAGCTCTTTGGATGCCAGGGTGGGCTCATGTCTGTTAAGGTGATGTATAAGAGTTTTCATCTGTAATTATGAGCTGGATATTGCTGTTTAGTTGATTTAGTATAAGTTGTTGTCACTGGCACTATCTCCACATGAGCAAAGGAAATGAGGGATGCCCACTTATATATTAACTTTGCATCATATAGAGAAAAGACAGGCAAAAGTGCTTTTGTATATCACCAGCATATATATAGACAGTTATATCTGTTACATATAGCCAAAAGAAAAATCAATACTTCACTAAAAGGTTTGTGTGCAATTTTCTTCTTTCTTTCCCAGTCACAAACTGACGTATTTATTGACAAAGCAGGTACAAATAATCATTCCAGTTAACAGTACTGTAGCTTTTCTTTCAGCTTTTTGTAGACAAGGCTGTGTCATTCAGCTATAAGATAAGCAACTTCACTGGTCCTGGAACTCGAAGTTAGAAATACACTGAGTCCTCCTACCACTTGGTATGGAGTTTGCAAAAGGACAGTATGAATGAAGTGCATCTCTTTGTTCCTGTTCATAGGATGTCTCACAGCGCAGTCTTCAAGGTGCCTGCTAGCATCAGGCAGTGTTTGTGGAGGTGAGGGAGCTAAGGACCCTAGGGGCTATGGATGTTTTACAGTTCTGACTGCTTTTCTGTTGCTCACTCTGCCTTAATCCTATTCTGAGTGCATAAGCAGATAAAAATCCTTTCTTCTCTCCCCTCTCCAAAAATTGAATTATCCAACTCTTACTTGATTCAAAGAATTGATTTGTGTTTCTCTCCTCTAATAACTGTCTGCCTCAATCTGTATTAGAGTTTGAAGGCTCCATCGATAAATAAAATAACATTTATTTTTTTCCACGAAGAAAAGAGAGGAATCCTCATGCTCTAAGTGATGATGAAGTTATATTGACTATTAGCCAGTAGGTTGACTCCAGGGTCAAGCCTGAGGGAGGCAAAGAAAATATTAATTTCACTGCTTAAAAACCCAGCGAAAATAAGAAGTCAGGTTTTTATCTATTTAATGATGGTGAAGAATGGAGTCTATACAAGTAGCTCATATTTAATTTGCTTCAAGCAAGAAAGATTTATTAGTGAGTAAAGTGTGAAAAATTCTGCTCAGTTGCCGAACACTGAGTGAAATAACTGGTTTAGCTATAGTGAATTTTTGTTGCCTGAACATCACAGAAGAGAATTCAGGATACTTTGCTCCTGTAATCTCAACACTTGTCTTGAATTTATCTTCTATGCAGAATGTTTAAGCATAAACTGCCTGTCGAAGTTTGGTGCACAGGGTTTTGCATGGGAGCAAATGAAAGCCTGAAGTACGTCTGACTACAGGCATAAAACAGAGCAGAGCCTCAGCAGTAAGAATGCACAACTTGGTGTCCAGGGCTGGCAGGCTCCTAACGATTGAAGCTGGCTTGGAATCAACTTTCTCAGAATTGACCTAAGATTTGAATGTAAAACAACTCCATGGTCTTGAGCTTTATCTAGCATGTGTTTGTGGAAGATGTGACCTAGGAAATTATTAGATAAAGATGGTAGAGACCTGAATAATCCCACCCTGAAGGTTTACCCTCACTATGGGGGGCCACTGCAGAAAGCTCCCTGACTGATGGAGTCAGAATGAGCTCAGTGATCAGTGACGAGCTGTAAAAGCAGTAGAGTTCACAGTGGTGAAGGTAAATATTGCATGAGCAGAGCTGAAGAATATTTGCTTTACAATCAAACTGCAAAGTGCAGCTATAAGATGTTGCACTTTGTTTCTTGTGCTAGTTTGATCTCTGGCATCAAGAAGTCTTTTATATTATTTTCATCTGTGTCAGCAGTGGGAGCTATTTTAGACTGCAACAGATAGCCAGTAACTTCGGGTCAAGTAATAGCAGACTGCCTATTTGATGTGGGCATGTTTATATGGTTATAACAACAAGCACTTTACAACAGCTGGGGTTTGGCAGTGTGTGTGAAGTTGTATTTGGTGCTGGTGACGTGGCTCATTGCCTCAGAGCTTCCTACCATGCATTGCTGAGTTGCTCAGCTTCGATCAATGAGCATGGAAAAAAGCTGGAACTTCTGGCATTTGTGCTGTACTCTGCAAGATGAGTAACACAGGACATCACTGTTACTGATACAATACAAGTATTTATTCATTCTGAAGCAGATGCCTGTCTCAGCTTTCAAAAAAAGCCACTTATCCACATGTCAGAGGAACAAGGGAGAGGCCGCCTTCTAGCTATGATTATAGATCTGGGGACACCGGGTTCTGTTCTGAGGTTGTGCACAAATACCTCACAACTTGATTTGAATTTCTGTATTTCACCACTCATCTCTAAAATATTTTTTACAAATCTGAATTAAAAATTTACTATTATACAAAATAAAAATATTTATGATAATTATTAGCCTTGCAGATGTAGGTTCCCTGACAGATGCTTTAGGTGCATTGTTTTGAGTTCTGTTATTTCTGTCACACTTTGTGTCTTAGGAGAGCTGCAGCTATGCCATGTTTGGTGTTGATGTGTCTGATTCCTGGCCAGTTGTGCTGTTTGGCATTTTCTTTATGCTTTGGAACCACTAAGGAAATTGCCGTGTTGTTATTTTCTGAGAATATCTGCATGTTTGAAGATAGAAGCTTGCATGTGTGACCTCTAACTGCTCACAGCACAAGGAATTAATTCTGAGAATGATTATATTTTCAAAAAAAACTTTTGCATTATTTAATGGGGGTTTGCTGTTCCTATTTTAAAACTTCGCAAGCTCTTGAAGGTAGTGAAGGGCAAGTACTAACTCTTCAAATCGTTCTCTGATGCTTTGCTGCCATAGCTGTCTTACAAGTATGTTTTCTGTAACTGTAGCCAGCTAGATTCTGAATCCTGATATGATGATTGCAAAAGTGATGTTCTGTATGTTTCAAACAAGTAACTCTGAACAGGTCATACAGCAGTGCAGTGTGTTTGCACTGAATGCCAGAAACAGGTTACAAGCTCTGAAGATGTTCCGTGTAAATTACCAGAGCAAAGAGATAGCATCTATTGACAGTTACCATTTTACACTCAGAACTGCACTTCAATTATCCAACTTGTTCTAGTGTCCTAGTCCCAGTGGACACATGAAAAAATGTGTATGCGAGAGCCTGCCAAAGCCAGCTGGAGAGACTGCAGAAAGGAACATTAAACCCTCGCCACAAGGGAGACTCCAGAATACCATTAGAAAATAGCACCTAAAATGTCTTCTCTCACAACTTGCTACATTAAGCACCAGAGGCAGGGCTTTTTTTTTCCTCCCCATTTCCAATACCAGCCACGAGCTAGCATTTGGAAAGTTTTACATCCTAGTTGTTGCTCCATATATTTCTCAAGGCATTTCTCACTTCTTTAAGAGTAATGTATTGATAGCAGCTAACTGGAAGCCAGGTCTAGGTAATTCATTACAGTAGAAAAGTTTTGATCCCAAATTGGACCTCTGTACCTGTTTGTGTCTGCTTTTAAATACTCCACAGTATCCTAGTGACCTGTGCAGCAGTGTGGCATTCTCATCATGGATGAAGCTTGAGGAGGGTAGATTTAAACTAGGTATTAGATAAAAATTCTTTACAGTGGGGTTGGTGAGACACTGAAATAGGATGTCCAGGGAGGTTGTGGATGCCTCCTGGAGGTGTTTAAGGCCAAGGTAGATAAGGCATTGAGCAATCTGGTCTAATGGAAGGTGTGCCTGACCATGGCAGTGGGGTTGCAACTAGACGATCTTGAAGGTCTTTTCCAACCCAAACTATTCTCTGAAATAATCAGGCCTCCCTTGATCCTCCATATTCTGAGACCACCAGGTCAAAGACAAGGAAGAGGCACAGTGTGAGCAAAAAGTGATTACATGAAAGAACTGAGTCTGATTTCATTATTGCTCAGAAATTTTTCATTGAAAACATTTTTTTATGTGTATATATATAGAGTATAGTAATTTTACTTTTTAAGTGTTTTCTTGCCTGTATGCCAACATAGAATCAGTTCTGATCTAATCCATGTCATTGGCCCTGTACTGCAAACAGCTAAGGAACATTTCTTAGTTCGGGTGTTGTGTTTTTAACTCTCAGCTCTTCTGAAGTAGACTACAGTAATTGTGGATCTGTATCATGATCATACTCTGTTATAAAAGAATGAAATGCTGGGCCCAAATGGTGTTTTCAGTGAATATTACTCTTTCCACACCTGTTCACTGATGGCTTTACAATGGGACTGACCTGCCAATCTCATTTATGTAGGCAATATCCCAAGGTAATAGATGTGGGTAGATGCTTTGTAGTTTATCTCATGCCAACATGGAAGACTAGGTGCTATGAAACCCTCTATTTGTGTTTGTGGCTGAGAAATCACAGTGTTTGCATTGTCTCCAGTTGCTTTCTAGTGCAGGGTAGAAAGCCACATACCTATGTGATAAGCCAGAGGAGTTCTGTGTGAGATTTTGCATCTGGATTTGCACTTCAGTTTGAAGCTTAATTGGAGATGGAACCCTTAAGTGCAACAGCTATTTGTGATTGCTGTGTTGAAAGAGGACAGACTAAGTTTGTTGGTAGTAGTTCTGCATGTTGTTAAACAGCCTCTGAACTTAAAGCTGCTGAGAGTGAAGAGCACCATGGCGTCTCCTCACATCCAGCTCTTTTGAACTGAATCACATCAGTGACAATCTTCAATGATGTTATCTTGCCTTTTGCATTCAGTTCCTGGCAGCATGCTTCTATAGCACTGACAGGAGGTTAAAATGGCACTAGAGTGATATAGTAGCAGTGGTGCAGCACTGTCATTGCTTCATGCTCTATGGTGACATAGCCAGTGCCCCACAGAGCTGACTGCACACTGTGGAACCCCATTCGGCAGCTCCTGGATAGCAGTGGGGTTCACTGCTTGGAGAGATCATCCACCGGAGGACTTAGATTTTTCACCATCGATCCTACATGGCAGAGATAGAAACAGGGCTTCAGCAATAGTACTAATTAACAGGAGCTGTAAATAATTTTGTGTGCTCTTAATTATAGATCCCAGTTCTGTGTGGAATTTCTTGTCTGAATACGAAAGGCCCGACTAGAATTAGCAGTGTAAAACAGCAGGTGAAAAGGCTAGCAGGAGCAAACTGGAAATAAGAATGAGAAATTTCATGATGTCTGCTGAAATGCATTGTTTTGATGTTTTCTCCTTTGCTGTGATCTCATCTGAAACTTAAAAAAGGCTCAAGAGATCACTGGATTACATAGCACAGGAAAACTGATTGGAGAACCGATAATGGATGCCTTTATGGAATCAGTTATAGAGCATGGGATAAAATCACAATAAAATCTGTTGAAAACAAGAAAATCGTAGCAATCATTTAAGCAAAGATGTGCAGCAGTTTATTTTTTGTATCCACTTAGGAATTCTTGTGATTATTTTTAATGTCCATTTTTATCAGAACTTTTGCCTCCTTTATTCACCCCCAGTGTTAGGAAGCAAATGTGGAACTTTCTGCTTTTTTAAACCAGAAATGAATGGAGTTGGGTGGGCATACTGTAGGGAGATTGCTAATGTACATCTTTACTTCAACATCTCTGTTTTCTGACTGATCTACCCTTCATCTGTTATTAGAAGCAGTTTGGTCTTAATTGTTCTTGTTTGACAGATGAGCCCAAAATCCTCTGCCTAATTTTGGATATAAATTGGTATTTGCATTGTGACCATGCTCGTTACGTGAGAGGAAGAGGAGACTTTGTGCTACTTTCTTCCTTCTGTTCGTGATTACCAAGAATGAGAATTGTGATCCTGGAATTTTTTAGGTGTATACCAGTCAAATTTACTTGTTGTAAACTTTCTAGTGGTACTGCAATAAATGTCATGGAGACTAATTTGAACCAATCACCTAGGATTCAATAAAACGACTGCAAATTTTTAGTGGTCAGCACCTATTGCAAAGAAGTCCGGATCTGGGTTTGACACCTAAAGCTGCTTCCAAAATACTCAGGTCTCAGCTATTCCCACAGCAAAATTTTCAAATATCCACAGATCAGTGTGCTCCTCCCCAAATGTAGCAATTTAGTTCAGTGCTGAAAAGGAGAGTAGAGATTCTGTCAGCATATGTCCTGTAGCTCTGTATCCTTGTGCACATCACAGACTTTGTAGAAATTATACTATTTAAGTGCAGATTTTAGTCAACAATTCATTAAAGCTGGTATAGTGACATTTTAGAGAGCTCTGAACACATCCCTTTACAGTCATAGGAATGGAAGCTATTTCCCAGGGCAGTGGTGTAAAGATATTCATGACCATTTCCTATCCACGTGTTTCTGTGCCAATATTGTCTTTCAAATAGCTTTTAACCTGTATAAGCCCTTTAATATATTTATACAATATAATTATATTTCCACTCTCTTTTCATTTGCTAAACTGAATGAAGCAAGCCTTTCAGTATCCTGGTTCTTCATTCTCCTCCTCATCTTAGCAAACACTTTTCACCTTGTATTCCTGTTTCAATTACTCTTGGATGTGGTGATCACAACTGTGCACAGGCTGAGGTCTTATCGTAGTCTGATATCCCAGTCTTCTGGACTTCTCTCTTTGATCCCAGGATCTAATTTCCCTTTGTACTAGTGCATCAGGCAAGTACACTTACAGTATATTCACATTGACTGTCTATATATATCCTAGACCACTCTGTCTCATACATAATTAATGAGTTCCCTCATTATAGCAAATGTACCTGTACTTAGATGTCTGAGTGCAACTTTTGTATTGTTCATTACATTTCATTTCATTTCTGTTACTGCAGTCCTGAAGATGAACTACTCCTTTCAGTATGATGTTCAGAGCTTCCTTTATAGAACCAGTTCCTCCTCATTGTGTGCATTCAGCAAATACTATTAATGTGTTCGTTTCTGTGCCGTGGTCATTACTTAAAAATATGGGTAAACATAACCTTAATCATCTAGTCTAAAAAATTCTACTTGTAGTTGTTCTAACCTAACATTTATCTTGAAATTCAGTGACCATCTTCTTTTCAGCTTGGGTTTTACTTCTGTCTTAAAATGGGGACTGATAACGTTATTACCTTCTTCCCAGGTGGCACAAACACTTTTTTTCAAGACAGATCATTTTTTTTGTCTTGAAAGTGTTTTCAGTGAAATATGTTAAATTTGCCTGAAATAAACTGCCTCTTTCAAAGCTAGCTCACATCTCCTTTTTTGTCATAAGCTTTTCAATTTTCTTTCCAAATCTTGCATACTTTTGCAGTCAGACTTTAGCCTTTTCTTTTCCAAAGTAATTTCTACTCCTAGTAAATATTATATATTCTCTTCTCCAGTTGTGTGGTACCATCCCTATCTGAAACAAGTCCTTGTGATGCAATCTGTAATTACATTTGTTTAGGGAGCTTATCAGATCTTTTGATCTTTAAACATTAACCTTTCCAAAACGGTTTTTTTTTACCTTATTTATGTTAATTTTCATTTTTATTTCCTCATTTTGGTTGTCTAGCTTGCCTCTTGTGCCCACAACTCTGTGCTCTGAATCATCATTTTTATTGAAGAGCAGTGGCAAAGTATTCATTAGCTTTGGCACAATGTCTGGATGCATTAGTGTTAAATTATCACCACAGCCCCACTTCCTTGGTCTTTATGCATGTTGTGGTTTGCTCTAGCTTCAGAAATGGAGCTAAAAATTACCACTAATGATTATTTCTGAAAAAGGTTGTGTCCACTGAGATCAGTCTTTCCAGGTCCCCTAGTCCTATCTTGGCTTTATTGAGCTTTTGTCTTCAGTAAAAGTTCAGTCGTAGGGGAGAATTAAACAGTGAGACTGACAGATGATCCCTGTAGCAAACAAAAATTTCTCTCATTTTGATGGCGTAAATATTAGATCAGGGATGAAGCTAAGCCTGCTGTGAAAGTCAAAAGATTAGTGCAGGGTACTTTTCTGTCAGGTTTACATGCTCATTAGTGCATGCATAACTAAACATTTGGGAGTGAAAGGAAGAAATAGTCTTCAGCACTTGTATTAGTGCAGCGGCACAACCATTTCAGCGCACAGTTGCGCAGTTTGGTCAGGTGAGGAACGTGAGGAGAAGAGCTGTTTCTGGGCAGGGACATCTGATGGTGAGAAGAGGGCTTCCACGCAGGTTAGAGCTTGGATGTGCCAGGGAGCTGTGGGATGTTGTCAGGAGTCCCTTTTCACTCTTCCTCTGCTGCTTTTAATCTTCTTACTAGTTCCTGCTTCACCATGTCTGAACACACAGGGCTTGACTCCACAGCATCCCATCCTTGACTTCTCACAGTGGAGAGAAGAGAAGAAAATTTGGGGGCAGAATACATGGGTATCACAGGGAGGGTAGAAGCAAGACTAATAACAACTAGAAAAGCAGGAGCCAGAGGCTTTCTCTGTTAAATGCATGAGAACTGCTGTTTGCAGGAGAAGCTCTCACACCCTTAGCAGGACTGGGACAAGGACCAGATGGGTCAGGTAGGAAGCAACTGTTGGAGACAGAGCAACAATTTTTGTCTCTGGCAACGGGCAGCCACCAAATCTGCCATGCCTGGCTGTTTGGTACCTTTACCATTTGCTTTTTGCTCTTAGCTGGCTTTACATAATCAGATGCAAACCTGCACACTGGCACTCAGAAGAGATGTAGACTCCCTGAACGCAGGTTGTGAGGTTGTGGTGAGACTGTGAGACCGTTGGTGCAACTGCCTGTAGGAATCGTTCTTGCTGGTTGAAATCTGTTTGAACTGCATTTTAGAAGGTAAGTGTCTGTACTTTTGGCTCCTGATTCAAGGCTTGTTGCTTGTTTTCACAAGCACATCAGTTACAAAGTGTACTGTTTCCTGAAACATTGTAAGCAGATTTTGAAGCCGTGGATTTAGTGTATGAAGAGCACGAACAGACAAATTAACACTTAGCTGTCTTTAGGGCTCTACACCAAAAGTGGTTACTACAAGGAGTAGCTCATAATAGAAAATGAACATGTTGAAGTAGGTGTTTCGGTAAGTAGCTTGTTGAATATTATCAGAAATGCAGATAATGTGCAAGCTTAAACTTGATACTTTGACAGAATCCAGGTTGTGTTGAAACAGACCTTTAAATTCTCGGCTCTCTGGCAATGTGAAAAGGATGGCTCATGTCAGCATCACTGACAGGGCCAAAGGAAGCAGAGTAGCTCTGAGTTTATGTTCAGACTGACCTGCTGGATCTGTGGGTATTTTGCGAAGATGGCATATATGCCATTCTGTCATTAACAGCAGATGTCTGGTAGTAGTTAAAATAATCTACAACTAATAATGTACAACTATCTGTACAATTCTGTTTGCATACAAAGTATCTGGCACAGGCAGCGGTCAAGCTTTAGGCCATTTTCCATTTCCTTTTTAAATGTCCAAAATTAAAAATCAGTCTCCTTTTTCTGAACATCTATATGGTTGCATAATGGTGAGTGTGGTGCTGAGGTATGTGTCTTTCTACAAAAAATGTGTGGTAAGAAGAGTGTCGTTTTTAAATGAAGTGAAATAAATTCATGTTCTTGCATAAGCACCAAGAATGTTCTTGATTCTCTTCACCAAAATATGTGGCCCGGTCCTTCTTCTGAGAAGTTCACAGAAATGTTTTAGTGCAAAGACCACAAGGGTTTTCTGTAGTTGTGTCTGCTGTGTTCTGCCTCCACTAAGCACACATTTGTATGCTTTGAGGCAGGCGTGAATCTTGGGGAGCAATCAGGATGGAAAGGGAGCATATGCCAGTGTGCAGGGTTCAGTGAGACACATGATCCATCTGGCAGAGTGGACACCTGAAGGTGTGTTTGACATGCTGGCCAGCAGGCCAGCTTCACTGCTTTGCCACACTTAAGGGTAGCACAGCACCATCCCCAGCACAGTGAGCTGGCCTCTGGAAGTGGAACACGAGGTTGGCCCAGGATGCTTCCCTGTGCCTCCTCTGCAGCAGGCCCTTTGCCAGAGAGCCAGAATAAGGATCTGGGTTGGAAAGCTTACACAAAAGAACTAAGGGGGCTTTACTGGAGCTTTTCATGCAGCCAGCACTCCTCCTTCCCCAACTGATTTGTTTGTTCAGGCTTGGTTGCCTCCAGCAACACATTATTACTGTGAACTATGGTGTATCCTGGGAGACCTGCAGGATTCCCTGCAAACCTTTTGAGTTCTTCATCTCTGAGGAGGGAGAGACGCAAAGGCATTTTCACTCTGATGCAGTTGCATGTACATTGTTCCACTTCTTTGAGTGTTGCTGTGCCTCTTCAGCAAACTGGACTACAGAGTCTTCATCTTGCTTCTTCATTTAAGTCATCAGAATATGCTTTTCTTGGTAAAACCAGAGGTGTGCTTCTTTAAAGGCTGTATTTGAAACCATACCCATACTTTAGCTAAGGAGGTTTCAGCAGAGCTGTGCACTTGTTATCTTTGTACACACAGGTCAGTCCTTGCTGATGGCAGAGTTCAGGCTTCCCGGGTAAATCTGGACTCAAGGTAAACACAGATTGTGTCATCCATGAGCAGCCTTCCCCTTCATTTAGCATGGCTACAAAAGCAGTGAAGACAGAGTGATGTGGATTTGCAACACGTATGTGTACTCAGAGGTCTGCTAAGACCTTACATTTCTGCTAAAATCTGTGCAACTGACAGTTGCTTACATACAAACAAGTGTTAGGAAAGCCGTCTTATCACCTGGTCTAACTGCAGTTGGACTTTTCATCTCTGCTCAGTTTGAAATTACGGAACTCCACAATTTTCCTCAGAAATCTGCTTTTGCTCCTTTGTTCTGTGTCCCAGGCTTGCAGGAACCATGCTGTGACATAGAGGATGGTCAAAACATCATAAAAAACACTTGATTTCTTAATTAGTTATGTATGTGTCTAGAGATGGACAATGTCAGGTGAACTTATCTCCCGTAAAGGTCAAGGCAGGTTAGATGAGAAAAGTCAGTGGTCCAGTAGTTAAGGCATCAACACCAGATGGCATCTCAATAACAGAGCAGTCAGAGGCAAAGCAAGTGAATGTTTACGTGAGAGTGCTGCTGGTGGTAGTGGGGGGCTATTAGGAGGGTGAGGGGGGTTAAGGAAATAGGTGTCTTAAATGTGGTGTGCTTTCACCAAGTGGTTCAGTTAGCAAGGCACTTGGATGCTGAGGAGTCATGCAGTTTCTTCCATGTGCTCACGTTAAGGCTGTGCCTATTTTTCAGGAGTTTCACCGAGAAAGTCCAGGTCCATCTGGTTTCTCGAGGCTGTCATACAAATCTGTGGGCACACTCATAGCTCTGTTCCCTGCCCTACAAGGCTGGCCAATACCTGAGCAAAGCTGGCTGCTGCCTGCAGCTGAGGATTCAACACTGCCTTCTATCCCCTGCCAAGCTTCTCCCAGCCCAGCAGCGAGCTGGAGCACTGCTAGGAGAGAAAGGGTTAGCTGTGCTCTGCTGAGATTGACAGTCCAGCTGTGTACACAGAACAAAACGAGTTTGTCTTGATGTCTAAAGAACCCAAACTTGAGCTAATAGAGCTAACAGGTGTAAAGGGAGAAGGGTTTTGCCTGATCCATTAGCTCCTTGTCTACTGGATAAAAGGAAAAGCAAGTCAGTAGGAATCAACACATCCCTCATCTAATGGCAGGGAGAGGAGTTGCTCTTCAGCTAGCAGGGCACTTGAGATTAACCTGTTAATTCCCGGGGCTCATTTGCAAGAAGATCTCAAGTCAAATGGCATTGAGACCAAGTTGTGATTAGGCTTCTCTCAGACCTAGAAATCCATCTCGGGTGCCTCTTGATTTGTTTTTCCAGGGATGAAGTGAGAAGGAATGAAGTACGAGGCTGGATAGCTAGGCTATACTTCTCTGCATTTGAATTATTTCTTACTATGCCAAGTAGTGAGCGAGTAATCCATGTACTCCAGCCCAACCTCTGCTTTACAGATATGCTTCAGGATGGCTCCTGAGCCTCCTGGTTGCCAGTACTTTCTGGAAAGGATGCCAGCAAAGGCTTCCTGGTGAAAGGCAGCTCTGTTTCAGGTACAACAGTTGTAAATGATACTGCTTTCTTACATGATATTGCAGTTTTAAGGAGAAAAGGCTGTTTTTCATTTCCTGATCTTTGTAGGCTTCTAGAAAAACTGTAATTTTTCTTTGAGGTGGCTGTTATTTCATAATACAAAGTTTATATTTCAGTTAGTGAACTCCATGCAGTGCTCTGGGATCATTTTGGTTGAAAACTGACATATTACATGTAAATAAGATCATAAATGAGGACATTTTTTCCTGCAGAATTGCCAGTCTTACGCATTTACTAGGTTTTAATAAAGCCCTCAATACATTTTCTGGGCAGCCCAACAGTCTGTCTGTTGTACAAACTGCACTGAAACCAGTGCAGGAAAAAAAACAGGTAAAACTTCTACTTGTGTGGGCCATCAAAATTCCTAGTGTTTTTCAGAATTTCTTTTGCTGTCTTACACGATTTTTATACACCTATGATGCAGAGAGATTACAGAGATAAAACTTGGCCATCAGTTCCTGATATCTCTAAAATCCACATCTAACTCTAAGAAATGCTTTATCACCAACAAGATCCCTTTTTCCACCTCAGAATTTTCTCTAATGCTATCCGTTTTCCTCTTCTGGGTGCTGTTATTTCTGTTCCTTTCCAATTTGAAATAACTTTAATGCTTTAAAAGTGTGATTTAGTTGGTTGTTCTTAGTGAATGAAAATGATGCATCTTGCCTTCTGGCAGTGAAGGTAAAAGGGACTGTCATTTGCCTTTACTTGGCAGAAGACTCTTACGCACGCAGAAGAATTTCTTCATGTTCTGCCTGAGAAGTTAAATTGTTGTTTGTTGACTGGGTAATTGCAGTGGCACTGTTGCAAAGTAATGAAATAATGGTACTCTTTGAGAAAATGCATACCAAATCTAGCAGTAGCTATTGCTGCCTTGCAGTGTCATTTAAATTCCATCCATACTGGTAATTTTTGTACCTTACAGGAATCCAAATCTGTAGTGTTTTTCTGCCCATTTTCCCTTTCTGTGTGGTGCTCTAGGACTTTGACTCTTGTACCTGGAGTTCTACTGTTGCATTAAAAAAGTATATAATCTTTTAAAATTCAGTTTTCTGGATGAAACTTCTATGGTTTTCATTTTTCAAAATCCCTTAAATGATTCTTTCACCTCCCAAAAAAATCTTTATTACCTATTATACCTTCAACAGTATGAATCTATCTGTTCTTAAATTAGCATAAATTGGGAAAATGTCATTCAAGTCAGTGAACAGGTTTTGGAGGCATGGATCTCTGCATGTAGTGTAATCCCCTACAGTGCCCCATGCAACATGCCAGACAGCCACACAGTACAGGCACATTTCTTAGAGTCCCACCATACTTATCATCCAGTAAAAAGTGAAGGTGTAGAGTAGGTTTTTGAACCATTTTTAATCTAATTGCATAGCAGTCATTGGGAGGTAAATATTCCTCAGTAGTCTCCCTCAAATTTAAGAATCTAACACAATCTTTTTATTCCTGTAATTTTGTGTTTTCAAAGCCTTCAATCTGGAAAATCACAGCTCTCATGGAAAATGCTGCGTTCTGTATTTTTTTCATATAAATGGAGCTGACTTGGCAATGTCTTTTTACAAAGTTACTTTCTCCATTGGCTGTGTGCAACCAAAAGGGAAGATGCTTCTGAAGAGGAAAATCCCATGGTGAATATACAGAAGCTGCATGCTATATCTGCCAGTATAGTTTATTTTAAAGTAAATTTCAAGTTAACACCTGCATACAATGGTAAACAAATGATGAAAATAAATTCTGTTGAAAAATAGCTGCTAGAATCAGTAAGGCAATGAACTATGGCCATGGCATGTTTCTTGCTATTTCACTGTCCTCTTTATGAATGGCAGGACTGTTGATAATTTCTTTTTTTTACCATCACTATAAGGATAAAGTAATTTTAAATTGCTGTGACGAGGTAAGATGGTGGGATTAGTGAAGATCCTCCAACATAATTTTCTGCTCTGTGGTTTCTCCTGCAGAAATTTGAATACAAAGGCTGCCTTTATCAACAGCATGTTTATTTTCCTCAGCTCCTCATAATTTGTAATTTGGCCAGAGCATCAAATGGAGCAGACATTAGAAATTATCACCCATTGTATCCTATTGAAGAGCAGCCTCTCGTCCTTAGACATGGCAAAGGTCTTTGCTAATAAGGCTGACTGAAAAAGTCTTCATTAAGCTTCATGTTGCTGGGCTGGAGAATTTATTTGGCTCCATCATCCATTCAGACCATGATCTGGACAAACCAACCGTGATGCCTCAAATGTGAAAAGGTTTTGTTTGGCTTCTCACATTCTTAACCCAATTAGTAGCTCTGCAGCTTGTCTGCTTGGGCAAGGTGGGGTCACGCTGTCCCTTGGTGTGACTATTGCCCTCAAGCTAAGTTACTTGGAGCATTCCTCAAGTGATTCCATAGCATGTGATTTTAGCCATGTAACTCCCAATCCCATGGAAATGAGTGGCAGATGAGGACAAAGCAGGTTACACCCAACTGTCACAGTCATTCTGTCTGTCTGTGCTGGCAGCTTGCTAGGAAATGTAATGAGCCAAAACTTCCTCTAAATTTGTCTATTAAAAACCAAACCAAAACAACCAAACTTGGTTATGCAGTGTATCTGTCATTAGGGTGACCAAGGCATCTCTCCACTTCCAAACACTGTGATCACCTTGGGGGTGAGTAGGGTGGTTCATGGTTTGTGTGTTTTTTTTTTAAACCAAGAGGAAGTTACAATAGATGTGACTTCTGTGTATCAATGCAGGACTGCACAAGTCCTTGATTAAAAATCACCCTCTACGTGAAGATAAAGTTATTACAAATAATATCAAATAAAGCAGACAGATTTTTATAACAGTCATTAAAGCCTTAGGAGTTGTTTCAGAAATATGTAATTCCTTGAGCATGTTGGAGTTTGCCTTGCTCCAGAAGCCTAAGTATTAAATTGTTTCTTCATCATAAATCCTGATGATGAGGCATTTACTTTGGCACTGGTTTTGCTGCTTCTTCAAATTCAGTCTCTGTTCCAGTTGGTGCTACAGCACTGGAGGGAGTGGCGTGATTTCTATTTATTAGTCAGAAGTTATGATTTCAGGCTTCTTCCCTCAGGCATTGGTTGAAGCCTTTGCTTTTTCTTTGCCTTAAAGTCACAAGGCAGTGGGAGCATGCAGTAGATGAGCCAGGGTGCTGTTTTCTGTATGTCTGTGCAGGTAATGATGTATTTAAATATATCTCTGTGTGTGTATACCTGCTCCTATGTGGGACATCAAACAAAAATTTTAAGTCACATTGTTTGTTGGAAGAAATGGGCAAGCATCAAATACAACTGAGGAGCTGTTGAATCAGATCTTAACTGTGCTACAAATAATGTTCTTGTCAGGGTTCTCTACACACACAGATTGAAGTCTCCTCAGCCTGCAGGACAGATTGCTTTGCAGCACCAGGGGCATCACATCTTGTCACATGGCATCCAACCAGTGTAGGAAAATTACATTCTCAGATACTTCTGAACAAGCCTCATCTTTGAACAGGACAAAGCTCCTGCCTGCATCTCAGAGTTGAAGGAAGACTCGGTTATGTGTGATAGGAAATGAGTCCAAAGGGATCAGTTTCTAACCACAGCAAGGCTGGCGTGGATCTGAATGGCAGGCATGGTCAGGGCAACCTTGAGGCTGAAGGAGGCCTCTCTGAGAGTTTCCAGCATGAGAACTAGACCAGCTGGGTAGCAGTTTGTGGCATGTGAACTTCTCTTACACACTCTTCTTCTCACAGACCTTAAAGGCTTACTGGCAAAACACTGCTTTAACCATGTGGAAACATGTTAACAAGCAGAAATCCATCCAAGCCATGTCTCATAGAGCTCCCAGATATTAGTGGGTTTGGCTCTTCATATTTTTGATCATGAGAAGCCATATTTAGCTCTTGGTGCCTGTGTTGAGTCATGTGTTACATAGCTCAGGATTTTCTGGCTTTTGGTTAATCTTTCTTCCCTATATATCTTGATGCCTTTCATTCTTTGTGTGTTTTTGTTTGGTTAGTGTGTTTTGGGGTTTTTTTCTTTGAATATATTTTGATCTAACAATCTTGTCCTGCTTCAGAAGTGCATCTGGGTCACTGAGCTTTAATTTTGTCATCCTTTCCTCCCAAGGAAAAGATCATGGGATGGTTCCTTTTCAGAAGTAGTTGGTTGCGAAGCAAATCAGAAACACAACCTAAACATGGCTGACAGGCAGCTGTGTTCAGCTGAAATGGATAGGCTGGGCTTAATTCCTTCTCTCTCAACTGCTGCAGGATGAACACAGGCCAGCAGTGACAAGATAGTGCTTAAAAGCAAATTCTTATCTGTTATCTGTGCTTCCAATGCCTCAGGAAACAGAGCTGAAACAGACTTTCATCCAGGTTTCATATTTTGTAAAGGTGAATACGAATAAAGTCTCGTGAGGTATGATGAAAAATAGACCTTGTTGTGGGTAGCCAGGAGAGCTTAGTGACTCTTCAACCGTTTTTTTCTGCAGTGGAGATCCATTAGTCTGTCAAAAAGACCCTAGGAGTAAAAAAAAGATCCACTTGTTAGCTGTCTACAACAGTATTTGCCAAAAATTGTCAAATACTGACAGGATAGTCTTGGAAGGGGGGAAGCAGACACCTGATATTGATCAGCTGTTTTTAGTTTTTCTGCAAGTGTTGTTGGAAAAATTCTGTGGCCCTACTGGTTTTGTCAGATTGGACTCAACCTGGCAATATCCGGGCAAGTAGGGTCCTTCCCTAGCATAAAGGGCATGAAGCTCAAGTTGAGCTCTTGCATAAACAAGAATAGAATTGAACTCAGGTTTCCTACAGCCAAGCAGAAAGCCTGGGGCACCAGCCTAACAGGCATTTTGGAGTGAGTTTGTCGTCCTTCTGAATTTTCAACAGAAAAATAGTCCTTGAGGTGTTCAGCTTAGAGATAACAGCACTTTAAGGCATGTATGTTTTAGAAAGCAGATTTCCCACAGATCTGATTCTAGTCCTAATTCGAGTTAATCACTGTGCACATTGTAAAAGTTGGATTTCTTACCTGACAGAGAGTCAAGAGACTAATACCACGTGAGGGGGGAAAACTGTTTCCTCAGAAACTAGTTTGCTTCAACAGTTCCATGACATCCCAGCACCCCATGCAGTGCCTTGTCGTGGTGGCCAGATTAATTATAGACCTTAATTTGGAACAAGAAACAAAAGAGGGAGTCTAGGGGAAGATGACTTCATCACTCTGCTCATCTTACATTGCTGTTTTACACAAAAAAAATCAAGGCAGCACACAGAACAGCAGACAAAGTTATCTACATAAAGGTTTCCTTTGGCTGAGGAGAGGAAGGATCATGTAAGAAAAGGTTCATTGTTCATGTGGAAAGTCACAAGGACAGGTCTGAGTTTTCATCTTTTCCAGCGAGCATGTTTGTTTAAGCCCCACACCTTGAAAAGTTTCTGTTCAAGCAGTACGCCCTTGGGCTAATTTCTCTGTCTCTTCTGCCTTAGCCGCGACTTGCTGCAAGCCTGGGAATTTTTAGCCTCTGTGAAACAAAATGCTTTCTATTGCCCCGATAAAGTCCTATCTGCTGTAGGAAGGTGTTACAGGAAGGTGCAGGAGGGAAGTGAGCAGTGTTGGCATTTTACAAGGAATAGCTTTGTGGGTGGCAGACCCAGTGGTATTAGAAAGCAAATGTTTCAGGTCTGCCATTAATTATCTAATTTCAAATTAGTAGTTTAGGGTCCAATTTGCAAATACCTAGATAGAGAGGCTAGCACAAAGAGGAGACAGTGTGTGGCCACTCTTAATTTGTTTTTTTTTTTCCTGAGAAGAGGCATCTAACCACTGATTCTACCCCTTTACCTGCAAACACAAATGTACCCCATTAGTAAGGCAGTCACATCTCTTCTGCAGGCTAGCAGGCAGCAGCTTTGCTGCATGCAGTTCTGCATCTTTCACACCTGAAAGATTTCTGTACAATACACTCATCCCTAGAGTATCCGATCTTGTAGTCATTCATTCCACCAGTCTGCTCTTCCTTGTTTAATTTACACTCACCATTAGACTAAAACCCAAAAGTTGTAGCTTGGTCTTCTGCTGTTGATTATGCACACTTTCACGCTCCACCATTCAAACCACAAAGCCTTCTGCTGTTAATTCAGTATTGTTAAAATTATTTCTACACCAATTTATTTTAATGGCTAAATGTCAAATCAATAATGTAGTTCCAAGCAAGATACTTTCTAGCATGGTTTCCAGATTATCCATATAACCTTACCTTCAACAATCTGTTTATTTTTCTTAGCATGTCAAAATCCCAAATACATTTTCTTTCTCCGTAGTAACCAGTAAGAGGAAATGAGAAGAGCCTAAGTAACCCTAAAACTGTCAACAGAGCAGAAGGATGCTGGCTGTTTCTCAGAGGTACTGACAGATTGTCCCTGTGGTTTTCAGTACTACATCCGCACTCCTTGGAGCAGGGGTGAAGGCAAGGACAGAGATGATGTTGGCTAAAATGGGACATCCAGGAAGACCTAGAGGTGTATTTGGCAGGTGGAGCACTCTAGCACTCTGTTGGTCGACCTGGTTGTTCAGTGTGTTAATTAGGTTTTCTTCTTTCATTTGGCTTTTATGGGAAGAACTGTCAAGAACTTCCTGGATCATGAAGTCTAATCATCTGCTATCACAAATCATATCCTGTTACTACTGTTGTAAATTTGTCTTGTTTGGTCTTTAAAAACAGCAATTTTTGTGACCTTATCACATACTTCCAATGATCATAAACTGCTGTCTTATTTCTGTCCTTTAGTTTGAAGGAGACATGGGAAAATACTTCTGAAGAGGTGCAAAAGCAGAAATTGAAAATGCCTACCTTACTGACTTTTTAAAAATGTGGTGAGCACTTTGCATTTAAAAGTTGTTTCTGTGATTACCCAATCTGGAGTAAATCTAATCCAACTCCTCTGAGGGGACAGTAGTAAATCGCAGTCCTAAAACCAGCTGGTGTCTGAAGAGTTAACTGGACACGATGATTCAGCAGCTGACACAGAGCAGCCTGCTGCATTTCTTGCAAGGTGATCAGTTGGAATGTTTTGAGGTTTGGTTTAGTTTAGTTTTTAACCCTGATAGTTAGCTTTTATACTAAAGAGACTAAAACAAAACTTAAGGTTTTTGTTTGGCAGGCGTTAACAAAAAGTTTCGTACCCATCCCGCCTGCTGCTCCCAGCCTTTCAGCCTCTCTCCCACCTCCTGCTTTTCTGGGTGTGCCAGATCTGAACGCAACCTGGCCATTTTTAATCTCTCCGCCCTGCCCACCCGGCGGCGAGGGGCGGGCTGGCCGTCGGGGAGCGGCGGCTCCGGGAGCGGCGGCTCCTGCCCCGGCAGGCTGGGCACGCACCTCCCGCGCTGCTCCCCGGGCATCGCCAGCGCGACCCATAAACCAGCGGCTGGCACCGCAGAACTGGAGTCATCTGAGTCCTGGGTAAGTGCAGCAAGGAGAGAATTCATTCATCGGAGCGGTCTCGACTTAGTTTTTTATGTAGGTGGGAGGATTAGCGTATAAAACTTTATTTAGAAGAAAAGTGCTGTAGCATCAGGGACCAGTAAGTGGCAGGGTAGGTGGGTGGGCAGATGGAAGAGTGGCTGATGAATAAACTACACAGAGAGAAGACTAAAAGAAATATCTCAGCCCACGAAGTCCAAGGGAACTTCTAACATCACTGTCTTGGGAAAGTTTTATTTACAGAAGAATTTGATGTCATGAACACTCGGAGAGTGAGGCAGAGGGTCGACTTTTGGTCCTCTGGGAACAGGTGATTAAAAAGCTGTGCACATACAACTGCATCAGCACGTGATGCCCTCCTGTACCTTATCCATAGTGCCTACTGCCCTGGTACAAACACACCGTGTTTTAAAGCCGAGGAGGATGTGGAGGAGGAAGGCAGCTTGGTTCATGAACTTTTGTGGGAGGTTATTTCTTTTCTGATCAGACGGAGGAAAAGTAGGCTGTTTCCTTGTTGATAAAAGCTTCTCTATGGTATAAAAAAAGATAAACTGAAACATACAAAAAGCTGTATTAATTTTCCTTAGATATTGCTGAAGGGATAATGGAAATATCTGCCTGCCTGCTGAGGTGTTCAGGAAAGGGAAGGTTTGGAAGCAGGTTTTGCTGTGAGATTTAACAGCTCTGAGCTGCTCTGTATAGAATTTCAGTGGGTGAGTGAGCAATTCAGATTAGTCAAGCACTGCATTGTTAGGGGACTTCAGTGTTTTGGTGTTTGTTGAAAACACAAAAAATGCATTGCTCTCGGGTACGCTGGAATAAGCAGCTGGATTTACTCTTAAGTGTACATTTGGAGCTGAGCTCTGAAGTGCAGAAAGCAAAATTCAGCTATGTCGTGGTCTATAAGAAGGTATAATGTGATGGAACCTCCCCCCCCCCCCCATGTTATTTTTAAGGAGCACTTTGTACTGCAGTATCATTGTGTAGGAGCATGGATGTCTGAGCACTTTGAGATCATGCTGCGTCAGGACATCACAGATACTACTATATTGGTCCTCCTGACTACTGGCCTGACTTTCTTTGTAACTTTTACTTTGCATTCCTCACAGCCAATTCCAAAGAGCTCAGTTCAGCATCAACCCTTTGTACTTAGTCTAGTTGCATTCATAGTTTTTTGAGGTGGATCAGCACTAAAATTCATTCACCTACTTCTAAATTCATCACAGAACAGGGAAGTAAGGTGGAGCTACTTAACCATTGCTGTATTTTTTTCCCATGCAGATTAAAAGGTCAGAAAGCTTTAACGTGGTTATGTAGCTGAAACACCTATGTATTGTGTTTTTTGGGTTTTTTTTTGATAAATCAGTTCAGTGGTTAATTGTTCATTCTACTAAAACTCCACAATTTCTAATCTCAGTTTTTCTGTGTTGCTTTCCAACTATCACATAACACAGCAGTTTTTCTTTTATACTGTTCTGTGTAGATGCTTACAAACTGATTGTGCCTGAATCTCATACAGAGCACATTAAATAGATTTGTTTTGTCTTTTGATGTGTGGTAGGGTTTTTTTTCCTTTATAGTTGTTGTGCATATTTTCTGAACCTTCCTCATTTTTTATACATCCCTGAATTGTGGATGAAAGATCAGGTCATAGTGGTCCACCAGGATCCAAGCCATGCTATGTAACACAAGTGATTTTTTTTTTCCCCTTCTTCACGTCTATTTCTTCCAAAATCTTAATATCATTTCAGTTATTTTAGCTTCAGGATTGCACCAGAGGTAACAATCATCCAAATCTTTCCCAGAATCACTGCTCAGCAGCAGTGCTCTCTGTCCCATAACATTGCCCAATTTCCCTCTGACCATCCTTACCTGAATGAAATCTATGCACATCCCTACGTGCATGCTATTGAACACACATTTACAGATGACAGTGAGATGTACAAAATGGTTTCTATCTGAAAGTGGCTCCTACTGGCTCAGTGTAGTAAGAGAAATTCCCTTTTGTCTCTTTAGCAAAATTGCTTCTTGCAGAATACAGGAGCTCTGCTTTACATCTCTTTTTAACTGCTGTATTGTGAAAAATGCAGACAGCCTAACTAGCCAAGGAGTATCTTCACTGTGTAGTGAAATCTGCTTGGCAGCTGGCCATACATGGGCAGAACTGGTGACCCCCTTTCCAGGTGGTCCCTTGCTAGAAGATGAATAAAGTAATGTAAATGAAAAGAATCAACCTGAAGTTTAAGTTGAACTCCAGAGCTTTACCAAAGTTGGAAGCTGTTCAGTGGAACTTATCTTATTGTTTGTTTTGCAGCTGCCTCAGCATGTACAGGTTCCAACTGGGACCAATAGAGAATCACTGAAATGTTGTCAGGAATGCTGATCTAGGAGACTTTCTGTCATGACCTGAAGTTCAGATACTCTCACCAGAGCTCCTGTCCTCAAGAGATTTTCAATGTGCTTTGCAGGCCAAAAAGATAATGAAGAAACATTTAAACTTCGGTGTACTTACATGAATATGGTTTACAAACTGTTGAAGCAGCCAGCTGCTGCAGGCACCATCCTCCAAGCAAATCAAAAGTAAGGCTGTTTTTGGCTGAAAAGGGAATTGCTTTGTCTGCTGGACATTGTTCCCTTCTCTGTACCCCAGCATTACAGTAAGAAGGGAAATAAAAGGATAAGAATTGATTTTATTTTTTTTTTTTTCATCAAAGGTCATAAAAAAGTGACCTGCCTATCACAAAAGCACCAAATCAGAAGTTTCACGTTTGGTCAGTGATTTTTAGGTGTGCACTGCATAAATCTGCATACTCTAGAGCTTCATGTGCATATAAAGACTCAGTGGTGAATGCCAAAAGTTCAAGTATACAGGATTCCAGTAACTGCCCGCCTGTTAAACTCTGTGTTGAATTAATGGAGCATAATGCTACCAGTTCTATCTCTGTCTATTCTTTGTGCTCACGAAGTGTTTACCGCTTCTATTTAATGATTTGCTAAAGGTTCACACTGTGCAGGAGAAAGAGATAAAATACGCAGGGTTAGTTCTTACTGTGTCTTCAAGTTGCAAAACCACCACAACGCATCCCTGAACAGTCAGAGCTCCCTGGGAAAGAGTTATAACCCAGGCCATCCCATATTTTCTCCACTCTTTCTGGAGAACACAGAAAGATTTAATTTCCCAGCATGCTACGTTTTTTTATCGTGTTTAGTGCTTGCAACTTCGCTCTATTTCAAATTCTGTAATTAGCAGCCAGGCTTGCCTGTACAAGCAAATACTCCAGATGCTGAACAACGCCTTTCACGACAGCCAACCTGCACCCACGTGCACCGATAGCGCACTTCAAATCTGCTGCTTTGGCTGCCTTCCCTAGTTGCAGGAAACACCCTTTATCCCTAGCCTAGCCTAGCAAGCCTGCCTCCTTCCCTTGCTGGCAGAGGGCAGGCAGGGGTTAATATTTCTCCCTATTCATTAATGCCTGCGCTAGCCCGTGGCCGGGCGGTGGGGCAGACCCCATGGTGGGGGCAGCTCCCAGCCCCAACGTCCTTCCAGTTCACCCCGCTGCTATAGCAACAGATTGGGAATGCCTCTGTCTCGGCCATCCCTGCCTCCATTCAGAAATGTCTGGTTTGCAGACAGCTTTATTGTCTGCCGGACAGTTGTCTTTCCATCAGCTTCCAGCGAAGCAGCCTCTTCTCGAAGACAAAAGCCCTGGCACAAAAAGGGAGGCTAAACCCGGTTCAAAGGTTAAAAGGGAAAAAATACCTCTTAATTTATGTTTTCACTTCAAGGGAGAGAGAAGAAAAATCATTCCATCCTCTCCTAAATGATAGTTCATGAAGGAGGAGAGGGGACATAATTAGGTTTTGCTGGGATTCAGTAATTGCTTCCTGATGCCTCATGAAACTATTTACAAGGAGACTGGGTCACCCACAGGGCTGTGTGGCACAGTTTTTATGTCAGCATATTCAAGATGCTGCTATCTGACAACTGCTCAAATCCTATAATAAAAGAGTTGGGTTTTCAGTTTGCTTTATGTATGAACCCACTCTCATATCCAAAGTCACCAGTATTGCTTGACCCCAAGGAACAGTTTTGTTCAGATCCAGATGAGAGAGCTCAAGCACAGATTTTGCCATGTGTCAAGTAGGTATCTCTTGTTTTCTAGTCTTGCCCCATTATGTTGTGGTGCATAGATCATGAGCAAATTTAGGAGGAAGGATACTGCTGAGTTAGTAAATACAAGATTTAATCTTCCAAGCTGTTAGCATTTCTAGAACATTAAAATTCTGATTAAAATAAACACACTCCCTTCCAGTACAATCTGTTTCTTTCCTTGTCCCAAGCAGAAACACACTTTCAATAAGCCAGAGGGAGGGTAGAATTCTCATTTATGACTTAAAGCACTCATATGCACATTCCCTAACAAATCCTGCAAGAAATGCCATTTCACATGAACTGTTAGAATTCCAAGCTTTCCATAAGGTGTTACGTCTTTGTCCACGTGACTGGCCTTTTTGTTTCCCCCATTTGACCTTGATATGACCTAGATGAGTGATAGGAACCTGTGAACTGGGGAGATACGGTTCAAGATCAGATTACATCACATTCATAAGTCCCTTTAAATATTTCTTGTAGACTTGTTAACATAGTAGATGCCCACCAATTTTTCATCTGATATCTGGTTCTGACACTATGTAAGTACTTCATCCACTGTACCAAAATAGCCAGAGGGCAAAAAATTACTTCTCTCCCCCTCATATTTCCTTAATCTATTGAAAAAAAAAAATCCTGCAACATTATCATATGAAGAAAAACATCTGTTTTCCTAGGAAGTGATGACTTTATTTCTTAAAACATTAAAATACAATGTTCACTAGTGAACTGAGGCAGCTATTCTTGTCTGTAGCACTGGTGGTGTTTTTAGGCATCCTCATTGCCTCTGGTTGATCAGATACTGCAGTAAGGTTCTTTAACTACCTGCTTGTCACCCATTCATTTCTTGATTATCTATTTATAGGAATACATTAATAGTATTTTTTTTCATTTGATACTTTGGTACCTCTCTTTTCAGGCTTGATAAAGTCTTTATATTACCTTATCCCATGTTAGTTGTTTCTCTGATCCCTGTTGTTTGGGCAGACCTCAGTTCTTTCAAGGCTCTTCTGTAAAATCTCACATCTTTTCTCTTCAGAAAGCCATGCTTTGTTTACAGGGCACTGCAGCTGTGGGGGCCTCTGTTGTTTTCTTTCACATTGGTCACATTCTGTACTCAGCTCTTGTGTCTCAGCCACCACCAAACCAGCTACGCGATTTGGCGATGTAGGCACTAAGGTTTCCCATCAGATTTGATTTGTCTGGGGATTAATTGGCCAAGGTAGGAATTATAAAAATAGAATTAATTTTATTTTCCCCAAGCCCTCGCCCCCAAACTATATGCAGAACTAATTAAGGCTTATTTACAGGCTCTGATTTGGTCAGAAAATCTTCACAGGATGCTTATGGGCAAGTTTAATGATTTAGGAAAGTCAGAAAATGGAAAGGCTAAGCTACAACACAGCTTTACCCCACTTAAAAATCAGACTGAGCAGAGAATCTAAGGGAAGAAGTTTTTACTCATGGAGGTGAGGCAGGAATTTGATGGTGATTCCTTGCTGAATTTCTCTGTCGGCAGCCTCTGAAACCTCAAGTTATATGCACATAGCACATCTACATGACAAAAGTCTGAGTGTCTTCAGACATAGATTCCACGAGGCAAAGATTTGTGGAGCAGCACTGCCTCAGCAGCACGGGGGAAAGACAAACTGCTGGCTTCTTCCCCAGCTTGGGGTAGCAAACAGGGAGTCAGACACGGCATAGCCTGAGAGAAGCCAGGTCCAGGTGCCCATGGCAACTCTTACAGCAAATGGACCTAAGGACCTACCGAACTTGCAGACTTGTTGGGGGAGTGACATGGACTATGCAAGAGTGGTGCGGCAGCAGAACTGCACAGAATGGTGCAAAAACAGAAGCCACATAAATGTGGGAGCCGTCCAAAAGCGGGAACAGTCCAAAAGCAGGAACTCTCCAAAGTGGGAGCTCTGTAAGGTGGGAATCCCATGCTTTCTTTCCTTACTCTATTTATGATTTTCCTTAGACAGTGTGTCCACTTGCCATATATACTGGTGATGAAGAATCCATCCGATTCCAACATGGGCTTTCCCATGAGTCAGTACCCATGTGGAAAGGCACCTTTTGCTGTTCCCCCTTAAAGCCCACAAGGAGGGGAGGAAAGCAGTTTTACGTGCCGCCTTCTTCCTCCATTCAAACCTCTGGAGACAGAGGGTGGGGGAAAGAAGGGATTTGGAGTGCGTCACAGCAACATTGCCCATGTATTTTTTTTTCAACCCCACCAATCTTATCCTGTACCCTGATGACCTGCTAGATCACATCCACATTTCAGGAATGCAGAAGTTTATTTCCATTTAGCTTTCTGTGCAGTTATTTCATACGGGGGTTGCCCAGAACTCTGTCAATATAAAGTCCTCTTCCATCCAGACCCTGTATCGTGTCTGATTTCCTCATAGCCAATGTGCCAGGACAGAAATTTTCAGGATTCTTTGTTAATCACCTTTAAAGCTGACAACTTATTTTCTCATATATGTGTATACACATATAGCAAGAAGAGGATGCTCCGGGGGGACCTCATTGCTGCCTACAACTACCTGAAGGGAGGTTGTAGCCAGGTGGGGGTTGGTCTCTTCTCCCAGCCAACCAGCAACAGAACAAGGGGACACAGTCTCAAGTTGTGCCGGGGGAAGTATAGGCTGGATGTTAGGAGGAAGTTCTTCACAGAGAGAGTGATTTGCCATTGGAATGGGCTGCCCAGGGAGGTGGTGGAGTCACCGTCCCTGGAGGTGTTCAAGAAAAGACTGGATGAGGCACTTAGTGCCATGGTCTAGATGACTGGCTAGGGCTGGGTGCTAGGTTGGACTGGATGATCTTGGAGGTCTCTTCCAACCTGATTGATTCTATGATGCTGTGATTCAAGAGGCTCACTAACTGAGATAGCCATCTCCACAGGATCATTTTGATGTTTTTCACTCTCTTTTTCTATCTTACAAAGAAGGAGATGACTTGGCAAATCCAGTAGCTGAATTCCTTCCCCTCTGCACTCGCATCAAAAGAACAGGAAGCATCACCTGGGGGAGAAAGATGACACACAGCTAAGACTAGGTGGTGATGGGGGAGATAAAGCTTAACAGTAAAAGAAAAATCAGCATGGCTGAGAAGCTATGCAGGACCAGCATAAGGGAATTTGAGGCCTGTATACCCTGTATTCTTCCCTCAGGCAGAATTGTAGCTTGGAGGGAAGATGCCTGCCAGAGATAAGATGGGAAGTTACAATTTGTGCAGAGAGGAAGGAAGCATGGGTTTCCTTTTCACTTCTCTGACAGAATGCTGTGATAACATCATGAGTTACCTCTTTCCAGTCTTCATGTGTGGGTCTCTTTTGGTTAAACTCACATTTAACAGTGAAGCCTGTGCCTTTCTGTTTGCTGTAATCAACGCTAGCATCAGGCAAGCGAGAGAAGAAAAAATGGCTTTTTTGGATCATTTCTCTTTGGGTGCTTCTGTGGAGTGACCCTGAATAATCCCATGTACTTTGGTGTCTCACACACACATGCAAAATGGAAAAAAAACCAAAACTCCAGATGACATAAAATAGATAACAGACCAGTACTCGGTTCTGTTGATTTCCTGCAATTGTGAATACCTGAACAACAGCTGGGGTTTTATGGCAGGAGCCTGGGCTGAAGCAAGAGCTGCACTGAGTCCCAGACCTAGAACAGATGAATGTGTCATAAAACAAGCTGTTCCCTTCTAGCAGACTCCCAGGCTGGTCAGCAGCTGCCTTGAGATTGGAGATGGGGTGCTGATAGCAGCATGGGATAATAGCCAGACTCTCTAACTGTGTCAGAGGGCTGTACAGAAGGAGTAGTTAACTAAAAATGTGTTTGCATGGGCATGATGATGGTTTTCTGTCTTACACAATCCTTGGGAGTCCTTTTGTTACATGAATTTGAAGTTGGCTGAAGTTGTCAATAGTACAGTCATGCCAGTCAGACTGGCAGGGCAGGCACAAACACTGATGATACAATTCTGCTTTTAGAAACACTCTCCAAAACATCCCTTCTCACATCCCTATAGTTTTCCTAGATGAGCAAAAAACTGAGTAGAGTGTCACCTGTAGACAGGACAGAAAGATGAAGTTAGGATACCACCTGTGGGAATATTTATTCTTACTATGTCTTGTCTTCTTAAACTTAGTCAGCGTGTATCCAAAACATGTCTTTAAAGGCCTCAAGCAATGCACACCCTGACTCAACTCTGCAACCACTTCAGCAATAGTGTAATGTGTATTTTGAAGACAGTTTATATGCAGAATGAAATGGTGCCTTTATCTGACTGTAATGAGCATGTTTCAGTATCTGTTGCTGCAAGAGTTTGCTTTCCAAGGTCTTAGTAATTGGAAATTGCAGAGTGTCTCTCAGTATTTTTACTCAATGTAAAGCTTTTCTTGTGTGAGATCTCTGAGCAACCTACTTTTGCTTCTACCTGAGAAAATATTTAGGTCTTTCAGGTGCACAGTTAAAATAGCAGGTACATGTAGTCTTCACAGCCTTACAATCCCAAAGTGAGGAGCAATTCAGTGCTTACCTTACACTCTCAGAAAAACTCTTGAATCTCTTTCCATTTTATAAATGTTCTCCAGCACACCCTTGACCTGGATGCCTCAGGCCTTTCCTTGTCTCAATCCTTGAAAAATAAAAAAAAAGAAAATCTGGCATGAAATACTTCTTTTTTTTTCTAACAAAATAGTAGGGATATTTGTGTTTGTATAGGAAGAAGTCTCCCAGATTGTCATTTTTAGTGTTCCAACATCGTGCAAGGCATATACATTAAAAAAAAAAAAAAAAGGGGATTTTAAATCACTTTTTCATATGGTATTTTACTTAGAGAACTGGAGAGATACATTCTTTGAATCATTAGGTTTGCCCTCAATTAATACCAAGTCAGTCTTGGCAGAGGGAAGCATTCTGTACTCTGTCACTCTAGAAAAACAGTTATTTGTCATACTTAGATCTCAGGCAAAAGTATCACTGACTACTGCTAGAGGCCTTTCTGGCTTACTTCCAGTATTTTTTGTGAAATTCACCTTACTTGTAGATAGTGTGGACAGTGCTCTGTTTCTCATTGTATGGGAGGAACAAACAGTGAGAAGCAAATACCCAGCATTTCTCCTTGCCGTTCACAGCCAGTCATAGTATCATAGTATCATCAGGATTGGAAGAGACCTCACAGATCATCAAGTCCAACCCTTCACCACAGAGCTCAAGGCTAGACCATGGCACCAAGTGCCACAGTCCTGGACTTAGGCATCCAATCTTAGCTGTGCAGCTTCTCTACCTTCCTATTTGTTCTTATCCAGATACGTCTACTTCCAAGCAGCAAGTTGCACAGAGAAATTCCTTGGCATGCATGAGTTAAGTTTTGCTCAGCTAAGGACCACAGCTTCTGCTGTCTTCAATTATTTTATTCCCCATAGGAGTTCCCTTGCTTTGTCCATTTGTCTTGTATGGTCCCTTAGAAAGCTCAAAGACTTTCACATTACTTGGCTTTTCTGCAGAGGGCAGAAATTGCTAGTTGGTGATCACTTAGAAAATTCCACAGTTCAAATTATTACCTAAGTCTTTTGCAGCCCATTCCAATGTCATACCTTCTGCATCGTGCTCCTTGTACTTATCATTATTTATTGAAGGTGGGGGCATTGCATCAGCAGGTGTATCCTCAGTAATATCTACATGGGTAAGGCATTACATATAGACCAGGCTATCTGTTCTGTTTTCTTATGCTATTTCCATCCAGTCTCCTTCAGTCTTTGTGTTATGTGACAAAAGTCCCTCCAGGCATGAAAAAAAAAATCACCTACACACCTATGGCTTTGTGTAGGTAGCTCCTCTCACCTTTGTGTTGAGCACCTGACCTGTTAATTCATAAAACTTCACTGTAGCATGGAGCTTCCATTTGCTTTGAGAACCGGCCAAACTGACTACCCTCATGTAGTTACACAATCTTTTCTGTAGCTTAAACAGCAAATGTTTGTGTAACAAGTTACAGAGGGGAGAAATATTAGCATAAGCTTCAGGTAAAAGTAGATCACTGTTGACTTCTGCAGTTTATAAATATGTATCAGCCTGTGTTTTCTGTCTTTACAGTTCATCAGATAACTAAATTAATAAACTGTGCAACTGAAGTTGAAGGTTCCATGTGGCCTTACATTAGAAATTGGGAAATGGGTCCTTGGATTTTTTTAAATAAGAGCAGGGGCATAATTTGTAAATCATTTTGGTACTGCTCAGGGTAAAGGTAGCATGTAAATATGAAATTACCTCTTGCCTGGATAACCTGAGATGTGCAAGCAAATCTGGCAGACAGGATATGAACTGCTGATGTGATATGATATAAAACTTGATCCTGAGAAATGCCTTGGGTGTAAGAATGAGGAAGTTAGTGCTACTATTTTTAAATGTTGTGGGGAGCCAGAAGCATTTGCAGTAGCACATTCTGAAGATGAGAATAACAAATGTCTGTTCTGTCTCCTTATTCCCTCATCACATTTTTCACTGTGCTGTAGATGTTTATATCTTTGTCTATCATCATAAATTTTAATTTTGTGTCTTTTTATGTCAGTGTCGCGGAGGGGGATTCTGCCGCCTATGCCGATTGTGGCAGAGGGGAGAAATTAATTGATGTGAGAGGATATTTATAAAAATATATATTTATTAACTTCATGTCTCAGGTTCTGATTTAAATTCCCAGAGACTCTAATAAATTTGATAGAACCAATGACAATTTTGTAAAGTGCCCTTCCCTCTCCCCCTCTCCTTCCCCAAAGAAAGGAATTCAGAAGTAGAGAGGAAGGGTAAGCACACCCAAATAAATCAATCTCACTTGATTTGGAAGTTAAAAAGGAAAAAAAGTTTAACAATAACTTAAAAGGGTATCAAAGGTAGGGAGGTTACAGAGGTGTAGAGAAGGAAGAATAACAAATGCAAAAGGTATAAATACAACCCGAGTTTGTGATGGTGGTGACCACATGTGTCGAGAGATGCAGGGGTGCAGAGAGAGAGCTGCAGTGTGGTCCAGAGAGCGATCCAGAGAGAGCTGCGAAGTGGTTGAGAGAGAGAGAGGAACAGGAAGTCCCCCTGCTTTTATGGGACAGGAAGGGAGGAGTGGGCTAACCATCACCTGGTGATGTCCAGACCCACCCTTGGGGAGGGGTCAAGACCACCTGAGGTCAAGTGTCGAGTTCAGGGACACTCCTCCTGAAGTGTTAACTGTATACACTTCAATATTTTGAACTCTCACCACCCCCAACCACTGAACTTATTACTATTTGTTCTACATGGTTATGAAGACATTCTAGGATTAATATCAGAACTGTAACTATTACAATAACTAACATACATCCAAACTATTAAACAGAGAGAGTTTTCCCCGCGCCTTAATGCCGCTTGGGGTCTATATACTATTTTCCCAGCAGGGTGGGCTGAAAGCTTTCTGCTCTATGGCAGACGCAATAGAAATTACAGAAGCATTAAAGTATTTACTCACAATTCTGATTAATTATGAATTGCTCTCCAGGGCTACGTCACAGCCTATACCAATGTCCAATCTGTGCGTGGATGTCGAGGCTGGAATCCTCCGGCTTCAGGGGAAACAGTCTCTGACCTTGTGCTGCTGGCTCCTTCTGGATGCTCTGTCCAGGGAATTCGTAGACAGGATCTCCAGGGGCATAGGAATGCTGTGCAGTCTGAGCATGTGTCTCACACTGGCTACTCAGGCTGATCATGTGCAGACAAGTGGGTCTGCTCCTGGAAACCTTTGGCAGTGGTGCACACCAGGCAATAAGGCAGCGGGCGCGCAGTGGGATGCACAGCTGCACAGGAGTCTGAGTTCCACATATATACAGGCAGGCTTAAGTGAGCTCTGCAAGTGAGTATGCAAGTAGGCAACTGAGCGAGTGAGCAAGTGAGAAAATGAGCTAAGCACATGACCCTGTGTATCTCTATTTATTAAATGTGGGCCGAGATTAGTGGTCTCATTGGCCACACTATCACCCACTCACCTTTGGCAATCACCCAAATACACGCAAAAAAGAACCCATAGGCCAAAAGTGGAGGGCGCATATGCCTTGCACACGACAGGGGCGTGGGTCTTATGAAACCCCTCTCGTGCGACTGGACTAAAGCAAACTAGGTTGTCTGGGTTTCTTTTGTCCTGTTTTCCCACCTCTGGCTGCAATGCAGACAGGCAGGCAAACATGTCTGGACAAGACAGGATATGCTCAAGCCCATTTTGTGACCCTTGGGACTTCCCACCATAGTCAGTCATGAAGCAAAGCACATTCCTTCTTTTCCTGATGTATTTTGTTCTACCTCTTTCCAAATTATGTGCAGAGATGGACATCAGTGTTTATTTCTATGCACAGTGAGGTCACTACTGGTACAGGCTTAACCAACATCCTTGCATACTGACTTGTCTTTTTTTGCCACAGAAGCAGCACAAGACTGAGCAGATAGTTGGAGCAATGTTGACTTCAGTCATGCAGGAACTGCTCATCTAGGAATTAGAGATAAGTTATTTTGTGCTGGCTACCAAATTGTCATCAGCTTGTTACTATTTATGGTCGCTGTCAATACAGTTTCTGAACTAAAGGACTGGCAGTAGCAAACTTGGGTGTTTCAGATATCTGATGCACACAATGGTCTCCAGTCTTCAATTTTCACTGTGGGAACATTTCTTGCATTTAATTGGCAGAGCCAACCCCCCATTCTTAGGCAGTACTGCAAGCTGCCTTGTGAGTCCTTATCTTGATGCATGAGACCATAGCATGTTGCACTGCAGTCTGGCACTCTTTTCCGAGAGAATCCAGTAACTGGCACATTTTCACCTGCAGTCTGGCACTGCAAATGTCAGGCATGTTCCACATGGTACTATTTCAATAATTGAAGATAAAATTTAAGAGGTCTGCAAACCCCTGTGTTTTGCTAACAGTCTATTGTATATTGCATTATGAAGTAGTATATCCACCTGTGTATGGCAGATTTATGTAACTGCTCTTTGCGGAAGGGAGTTTATTCAGTGGATGCTAGTATCAGCTCCTCCAAGGCAGAGATTGTCTTTGCATTTGTAGGATGGGCTACAGATTCATTCTACTTGCTAAATATTACTAACTTTCTGGAACATCCTGGGCTAGCAGGAGCATTTTGCTTTTTTTTAAATTGCTGCCAGAATATTTCTTCCTGAGTTCCATGGTCTTGTCTCAGCAGTAGTTCCACTATTGAAGGACATACTGTATGCACTGCTGATCAAAATCAGAGGTAAACAGTCCTCTGTGGATAGAAGCTAAGTCCAAAGTACACTGAGAGGCAAACTGACTTCTTTTGTCTTCCCCAATGTATTTCGAAAGTAACTGCCTTTGAAAAGTACCACGTGTGTGTCTTCTCTTGTTCTCCCTTTGGATGAAAGATGAAGCAGAACTACAACTCCTTCTCCAGAGAACCTATCATTCTTTTAGCAGTCCTTCTGCTAAAACAGGTTCAGCTTTGTGTTTCCCATCTCTACTCTGTCCATACACACACAAGCTTTTGTCTGGTCTAGCCCAGTGTACATACTCCAGTAGTAGTAATAATGACTAAGGCTAGGGTGTAGTAGTCTTTGTAACCTCCAGACTGAAAACACCTTGCTGGGAACAAAGCTAGATAACGTAGCAGCAAAACTCTGTCAGTCATGTCTATGCCGTGTCTTCAGGGACGAAAACGAAGTTGCTTTATAATGTAGGTATGCTTAGTTGCTATGATGTTTACGTTTGTTTAATAGAAGTATGTTCTAAGGAAAACAAACAGGTTTTAATATTTTCTCTGCCACTTAACATGAGAATTGTTCACAACTTGGCTGAGATGATTCTTGATTATAAAACAGTTATAAAAAACTTCTATCACATAAATGGTGTGAATTCTTTAAACAGGCATAGTCTTTTCTAAATCTGTTAAAAATCTTGAGAGTTATAATTGTATCAGTCTTAATGTACCACCTTCTGGCCAGCTAATGGAAGCACATGAACTGATCTCCAGGAAAAACAAGCTTCCTAGATCTGTGACTCTCATATGGATTTACATCAAAAAGCCTCTTCTTCTGTAGTAGTTATGAGACCCATTTTGGGACCACTGTTTTACATCTGTTTTACACTTTTAACAAGTATGGTACAAGAACAAAATGTATTTATTTAAATTTCTTTTTAAAGTAGTCTGCTGAATAAAACCCCAAAGAATGGTGCATTTAAGTAATAAACAGTGCTTTTTTCTTGGACTGCCTGCCTTCTGGCTATCACTAGGAGAGTGTTATTCCCTTTTAAAGTTCCTTACTGCCTTCAGTTTGCTACCACTTAAATGCTGCATGATATGAAGATCATCTTCAAGGTTCTTCAAGACACAAACAACCTTGTTGTGAACTATGGCTAATTTGGAATTTACTGCTCAAATGATAAATTGGTATTAATTTGAGACCCAGGTATATTTGCACTTACATTCCAAAGCTGTAGATCTACCTTTGCTGCAATGTTTGGGTGATTTCTAGTTGTGGATTTGTTCCTGACTGTAATCCTGTCTAAGAATATAAGTACACTAACTTCCAAGTGTTTACGAACTATAACCTAAGCAATTTTTTCTGCATATGGTTAATTTGTGCACGAGGTGTGTTACAGATGCTTGGTTTGAAGACTGGCCAGACACATTCTGACTGCCCAGCCTACTGCAGAATAAGTAAGAAGCTTTTGCAAAACTGTGGTTACAGCCAAAAGCAGGCAGTATAGCTGAGATAGGAGTTAATGATCTTATTAGTTGTGGAAATACTGTTTCGGTTATTCCATACCACATCTGAAACGTTGATTTTTCATAAGCCAGAATTTTAACTAGTCAATAAACATTGTAAAAGTTTTATGAAGTAAATTTTTTTACCAAGTAAAAATACTGAACATTTTAAAATTAAATTGTACAGGAAATAGAATAGAATAGAATAGAATAGAATAGAATAGAATAGAATCAACCAGGTTGGAAGAGATCTCCAAGATCATCCAGTCCAACCTAGCACCCAGCCCTAGCCAGGCAACTAGACCATGCCACTAAGTGCCTCATCCAGTCTTCTCTTGAACACCTCCAGGGACAGCGACTCCATCACCTCCCCGGGCAGCCCATTCCAATGCCAATCACTCTCTCTGGGAAGAACTTCCTCCTAACATCCAGCCTATACTTCCCCCGGCACAACTTGAGACTGTGTCCCCTTGTTCTGTTGCTGGTTGGCTGGGAGAAGAGACCAACCCCCATCTGGCTACAACCTCCCTTCAGGTAGTTGTAGACAGCAATGAGGTCACCCCTGAGCCTCCTCTTCTCCAAGCTAAACAACCCCAGCTCCCTCAGCCTCTCCTCATAGGGTTTGTGTAAAATCTCTAAGTTGTAAGCTAATTAAGTTATCTTGAATATTTTCTTTACCTGAGGAATAATGAGAGGGCTCTGATTCTATTTCAGTCTTTGTTTAATTAGTTTCTCTGTTTGCATAAACAGGAGAAAAGAAAACAGGTGGGATCAAGACAGGCACTCAAATAGCATAACCGGTTGCAGTGAGACTTCTGGATGAAACTAGCATTGTTCTTATGAGTAGTCAGATATCAGTTACTTAATTATTAGTTAGGTCAGGCTCTGTTGTTGGGAAGGTGTTCTGTTCCCTCTACGAGCAGCAGGAGACAGCATGAGTGAAGGAGACGCAAAGCAAATATTTCAGGGCAGTAAAGCAAGGTAAGCATGAACACCTGAAATGAAGTAGTTCTGCCTTCCCATAAATACGTATGCTCGTGTACAGAATAATAAGAAATACAGATACAGGATAATAAGATTTAATTACAACAAAAACCTCCACAAAACCATCTAGGATCCTTTAAGACAGGGCATGGAAGACAGTATTTTTCAAGTTTTTCTGAAGTATGAGAGCTACTGCAATCTGGCTGTGGGTGACTGGGTCATAATTTGCTTGTATTTCATCTTCAGTTTAGTATCTGCATGATGGTTTATGTTTAAAATGAAATACAGAAGTTCTTATAATTATTAGAGACTGTGCTGGTTTGAGGCTAACTGGAATATTATAAATTAGATCATTGGTAGCAAAAGGAAAATAATGATGAAGTCTATATCATTCATTGGTGTGCTGGAAGGGATAAAAAGCCAAAACGTAAACAATTTTGTTGCTTCTGCCTCAGAACCCTTACTCCTTCCACTTTGCCTTTACTCTGCCTTAGTATCTTCCACTAACAGATAACAAGTAAGCTTTGCTGATTGTTTTGGTTTCTGTCTGGGAACGAAGAGAGAGAGAGAGAGGCTTTGAGCATCTTCTGGGCAGTTTCTTTGTCCAGAAGGGAGTTTGGATTTCTGTATTATTTCTAATTTGTATGCAATTGTAAATACTTGTAAATATATTGTATAGATGTTCTTGTCAATTTCGTTTTGCTGTACATATAGCTTTATCTTACTTCCAAGCCACCTGAGCTGGTCTGGTAAATTTCAGTAGTGGTGGTGGGGAAAAGTTCCTAAGCCATCACAGAGACTCACGGGGACAAAGTACTTAAATGTAGATTAAATGCATTGTGTTTTAAATGAAGCTGGAAGCTCTGTGATATAACTTATTTGTACCCTGAGATTATTTAACTTCCTTTGGCTACTAAATTTATTTGGAGAGTTATGGTGAATTTGCAGTACTTAACCAAGCAACAGATACCACATTTATGTTGTCATTAACCCACTATTGGGAACAGACTATGTAGTACTACAGATTTGAGATAAGACTACATCAGGTTTAATCAGGCCACTGATTTACATGGCCTAAATTTAGACACCTAAGTTCAAAAAGATGTAGTGTTAGAACATGACAGAATAAGATGAACTGGGAAATTATCTAAAGATGAATCCATTCAACGTGACCTGAGAAGCCTGTCAAATGGGAGCAGAAGGAATAAGAAAGGGAAATTTAGAGATCAGGTCTTTCATCTTGCATATTTTTCTGCCGGTTCCTTCATCTGTGATGATTTTGAAATGTTTCTTAGCTGTGCCATAAAGTACAAAGTTTAAAACATAACTTTTCTATTAACACATTGGAGAACTAGATTGCTGTTAAATTTTCGTGTATGGTGAGTTCAGCAGCAGGAGAAGAGGACGAGGACTGTGTAAGCAGTCATCTCTTCCACATGTCAGATCTTGTAGAGACACTTAAAATCTGCAGGAATGCTTAAAAGTCCATGTTCCAGCCTGCCAGGTGTTGGTGGTCTAAAGTTTAACGTAGAGCTATCTGAATTAAACGTGAAGTAAGATATTCGAAGTAGCAGAATGTCACACAGTGAAGCTCTGAACTCATCTCTCAACGAAACAGATGAGCAATCAGAAATTTGAAAATCTGAGCTTTTGCTCAGCTACATTTGTCAAAGTCATTATCTGCCTTTCTTTTTGAAAGGTGTATAGCACTCTCAAATCCTCTTTCTTCTTCTGTGACACAGCTTTGGTCATGAACAGTTTGCAGTGCCGATGTCCTTTAGCAGCTGGATGACCGCCTTTCCCCCAGGCATTTGTAAGGTGATACTCCCTGGTAGTTTTGACCAAAGTAATGTAAATAGAAAAAGGAAAGAGAACCAAAGACTTCTTTGCTTTTAGTGAGTGATTTTGTGTTTTTCATATGGACTTTCAAGGTATCTTCTCATCTGCTTCTCTCAAACTTACCATAGTTGTTGATCTGTATAATCATATTTGGTTTCTGCAGTTCAAAAGCTAGTGTACAGGAAAGAGGAAGATTATAATTGGAGGCAGGGAAGATGTGGTCCACTCTAACTAACCCCTGAACTTATGAACACAGGACTTTTAGAAGTCCTAAAAGAAATGGGGAATGTTTTTTTTTCCAGAAATAGCGTTTAAAAAATAGAGGCTCTTATCATTGCCTTAGGTTTGCTTCAAAGGATTACAGTCTTGCTGACCAGACTGGGAAGTGGTGATAGTTTCAGTAGTTACTTAAATCACAGATGTACAACCATGCCAAAGTACTACATTCTACACTCATTCTTTGACTTGTACTGAAGAGCAATGACTCGTGTAAAATATGACCTCTCTGTATCAGAAGCAAAAGTCCCAAATGGTAGCACTGTTGTATCATATGCAGAGCAAACCTGTGCTGCATCCAGAGAATACAATTTCATGCTGGCTGCTTATTTTGAAGAGTGCACAGATTCATTAGCTCAGTGGGAAGAAAATGGGGAGGAAAGTCTTTCATTTCTGAACTCTGAGTATTTATGCTCATTTTGGAACACACAATGTTACCACTGCAGCTGTCTATTCCAGAAGGAGCAGGGGTTGAAATAGCAGAGTATGATGCAGGCTTCCAGAAAGTGCCTTGGCAGAGCCTGAGACTTAAGAAAACAGTAGCCAATAGTGCTATGTTCTGACAGAGGATGAGGGCAGCTTCCACCATTCGAGTGAAAAATATGTCTTCCCTTATTCTGACATAAATCCTTAGGTCACAACTTCTCTGACAGATTTTTCAGACATCTGGCACCTGGAAGACTCTTTCCCACAGGGTAATCCAAAGAGTCTCTTTGCTGAACACATCCTGGGCAAAGATGCCATCTAGGCACCTTTCATAGTGCTTTCACTGTATCTCCATAGGCTTTTGTGGTAACAGCAAATGTGCATACAAGTATGTGGTGATAGAATGGAGAAGTAATCTTCCTCGAGATTCATTCCCCCCTCCCTGCTGAATTCTTCTGTAGGACAAATGGTGTGGGGACAGGGAGGAAAAAATGAGGGTAAGAGTGAGAGGGAATAAAAGGGGCAAAGAACAAAAGGTAAGTGGAGAGAAGAAATGGCAGCCTGAAGGTTTAGAGGGGAAGTTTTAAAAAATCCCTACAACATGTGGGCTGAAGTTCTTTTTTTAGGTCATTATGTTGGAATGAGAGCAATGCAGCCATTGCTGTCATTCCTTTTGTATTTCTTCCTGCATTCCTTTTCTGTGTTCAGCTGTCTGTTTCTTCAGTAATTCTAGTTAGACTGTTCAGCCTTTTAGCCAAGTCTTGTAACTGCCATTCTTGCCCACCCTTTGTTGAGCACACAAACTATTATGGTTTTCTTTTTGTGGACAGAACTTCGGAATAATTGGCTGAAATTTTCTCTCCCTCCCCTCTTCTTTTAAAGACAATTCCTCATCTCTCCAGGAAGATGAAGAGATAGATATGGAGGCTGTCAACTGGCAGCTAAACAACACTTCCACAAATGGGCATTCATCTACCCAAAACACAGTTCGCTTTCCCAGCTGGGTGACTTTTGATGACAATGAAGTCAGTTTTTCACCACAGAACTTTTCTCCCTTGAAAACAGACAACCCACCTGGAGAAACACAGACTCCAGATGTTAACTATAACCTCACTACATCCTTTAAGAAAAGAGAACGTCCTAAAAGCACATTGGGAGATCTCTCCAAAATTCAAAAGCTAGACCTTTCCTCCTTAACCAAGTTGCCTTCTGTTGAAACACCACCATGGAGTGCTACTAACCCCTTTCTGGATGAATCTCTTCGAGATGTCCAGCCCTCACCCATCAATCCATTCAGCTCATTCTTCGAGGAGCGAGACAGACGTTCCAAAAGTTCCTCTGTCTCCAGTGCTCCAGGCAAAAGCCAAAGAGACTCTCTCATTGTTCTTCATCAAGAGCCTGATACCATCAGTTTCCATGAGGCAAACAAAAGTGTAGCCCACACAGATGCTGTAGAGCAGCTCAAGCAACTTCAGATTGGAGACCCAGATCGTGTGAGCAGCCCCACCTTGCCTGATGATGATCCTGCAATGCCATATGATCTGGATGCAACCCCATTTAACCTGGCACCAGCTAAGCCAAAGGATGGATGGCCGATGATGCTCAGGATCCCAGAGAAGAAGAATATTATGTCATCCAGACACTGGGGACCAATATATGTAAAGCTGACTGACAGTGGATGTATACAGCTTTTTTATGAGAAAGGACTGGAGAAGCCTTTTCGGGAATTCAAACTTGAAATCAATCATGAGATTTCAGAGCGCAAACTCCAGAACTATGATGAGAATGGAAGGATACATAGTGTGCGGTTAGACCGCACAACCTACAAGGAGAAAAAGAAGTACCAGCCTAAGCCAGCCATTGCTCACACAGCAGAGAGAGAGCAAATTATCAAGCTGGGGACTACAGATTATGAAGACTTCCTTAGCTTCATCAGTGCTGTGCAAGACACACTGATGACCCTGCCAGCCTCATCAATGGATCTGAGCACAGTGGGATTAAACTATCAAGAGGAAGAAATCACAGTTGATGTCAGGGATGAGTTTCATGCCATCTTGGCCAAAGGAGACAATGCAATTCTCCAGCACAGTGTGCTGACCCATATCTATGTTCTCAGCTTCCTTTCTGGCCTGGCTGAATGCAGACTGGGCCTTAACGATATCCTGATCAAAGGGAACGAAATAGTTGCAAGGCAGGATATTATGCCCACTACTACCACTAAGTGGATTAAATTATACAGCTGCCGGTTCCATTCATGTGTAGATGAGGATATGTTTAATAACTCCCGTATTATCCTGTTCAACCCCTTGGATGCCTGCCGGTTTGAGCTGATGCGATTCAGAACTGTCTTTGCTGAGAAAAGTTTACCTTTTACACTGAGGACAGCTGCTAGCATTAATGGTGCTGAAGTGGAGGTGCAGAGCTGGCTGATGATGTCCACTGGGTTCTCTTCCAACCGTGACCCTTTAACTCAGGTCCCTTGTGAAAACGTGATGATCCGCTACCCAGTGCCAAGTGAGTGGGTGAAGAACTTCCGCAGAGAGAGCGTCCTGGGGGAGAAGTCTTTGAAAGCCAAGGTGAACAAGGGGGCCACTTTTGGATCAACCAGTCTGTCTGGTTCTGAGCCAGTAATGAGAGTAACCTTGGGAACTGCCAAATACGAGCATGCCTTTAATTCCATTGTATGGAGGATAAACCGACTGCCTGACAAAAACTCAGGTGAGTGATGCATACCACCTCTGCAGGAGTAACCTAAAAGGGGTTGTCTATTTGATAAGATAAAGAATACTGAGTTTACATGGTGAGGGTTAAACCATCCTCTGTAGTACACCGGAGGACATCAGTTAGTTGCAGGCTCCATTTATCTGACCCTTCTTTGCATCTGGAATGAGCATTGTAAGAGAACCTTCACTGCATCTAGAACAGGGACCTAAGATATTGTGCAACCCTTAAACAAAGAGATTTCCAAACACCAGTTCACAGCTATGTTTGTGTAATCAGTCAAGACAGGTAAACACAACTTAAACCTGAATATAAAATTGACTCATACCAACATAAACCCCACAAGTCTCCAAGATAAAAACCCACGAGTCTTTGTATTCCTAGTAACATGCTCATAATTAAATATTCAGACAACACAGGCAAGCTACTGTTCCCTTCGGCCATCACTGACAGTCATTCTACTTTCTGCCATTCATTCTTGCTGAGCAATAAAGCCAGACAGCTTGGGATCCTTTTTTATTATTCATAGTGAATTTTAATTCTTGATTTCTCTAGCCTAGTCTAGCTTTTAACAAATGAGATTGACTTTTTATTATTAATGCTATAGTAATGCAGCTGGGTGACTGGGAGGGTTTCTACGTTCAGTGTTTTCTGAAGGAAAGTTCAGTGTTGTGCCATATTTGGCACGTTCTAAGAACATATATTTTTCCTGAGTGTGAGTTACAGTGTCAGCAAAACACCAGTTCAAGACTTCTGATCTTTCAGATCGTAGATTAGTCCAAGGATGCCATCTTACACCTTTGGTTACAAATGTGGAGGAATATCACTGACTGTAAAAGTGAATGCTCCATTTTTTCAGTAGTGAGGCATAATAAGAGAGAGCTTGGGAAGAACTCAAAAGAAATACGACAATGAAAAGTTATCCTCAGGCTGTTGATGAGCAGTCACATTCTTGTGAGGAAGATCTCACTATGCCATCTGCATGAGCTTTGGGAATGAGATGCTGTGAATTTGGGCTTTTCTTTGGCATCTTCTCTCCAAAGATCTCAGTATACCATACAGACATTACAGCTGGGGAAATGAAAGCCCCCACACTTTTACACAATCACAGAATATGCCAGTAGGAAACCAGGAGAAGAGGCAGAACTCATGTCTCTAGTGCCTCCTGTGAGATGACGCTCCCTTACCCAGTACTACTCTGAGGGAAATGTTGATCTATGCTTGGTTTCCTTGATTTCATCTCTCCTAGTGTGAGGCTTTATTATATATACCATGTGTCAAGGGGAAATTCATCATAGACTTTGTGCTGCTGTTGGAACCCTGCCACTGAGCATCTATCCATCAGTGTCAGAATGCAGGGCAGTTAGTATTTGTTTACATCCTGAGAGGAAGATAGTGTCCTCACCCCTCCAGTCAGGTCAGATGTAATTCTGGGGAAAGGAAAGGCCTTGCAAACACTGTCTTGGCCAGCACACATAAGCCATGTGAGAGGGAGGGAATTCCAAAGCAATGACAGGGCAGGCCAAGTGTAGTCTAAATCTGACCTTGCTTCTCAATGGACTGATTAAATTCCTTGATGGTATTTGTCTCATGGTCTTCCTTACTCAAAATATAGGGCAAACAAAGAGGGATATAAATAGTACTCAAAAGCATTGATTTCCTCTCCTTTTTGTGTTTGTCTGATGGACCAGATACAGTTCTATGTCATACTGATATATGGGCAACTCCCACACTTGTACGTGCTTGGCTGTATCCAGCCCTACTCAACAACTCATACTGTAACTCACAGCCACCTATTTGCAGAAGTCCCTATAAATGATGTAGTTCTTCTGAACTTAAGTATGAAAATATTCCTTGAGTCACACTTCATACTCTTACTCTAGCACCTGTGACTCACACCTAAGTGTGCTCTGGGTCCTCTGTAAATGTCTGGTCTGCTAATGAGGTGCTCTTGTGTCTGGGACCCAAAGCAGGAGGGAGGTAGTGTCGTCGCACTGCAGCTGGCGGGGAAATACTGCAGGTGGCCATCGTCTCCAGCTCCACCTTGCCTCCAAATACCCACAACCTGGAGCATACATATTGCTTGACTTCCTCTAGCACATGATGCCTATCTGTTATGTGCATACCAAAGGAGCATATATGTAGGCATACACTATGGGACCCTTCATATTGCAGGCTCTGACAGATGAGTTCCTCACAAACATGATCCCAAGAACTCTGCAGCTTCCAGGTTACCGCTTGGAGCTCTTGTGCTTCCCTCCATTCCATGAACACAGCCTGTTGCATGCTCTCTGTAGACGTGAGGCTTGTGACACTATCAGCCCTGCCTTAGGCCTCCCTCAAGGCTCAGTACCACAGCCTGCAGGCAAGGAGAGTCAGTTCCTCTTGAAACTCACTGCTTGCATTCAGGATGTAATATCCTAGCATCAAATTGTTAAGAATTATTTCAGCAGCTTCACTCTCCATCCAGATGTTTTCTCTTTGTGCTTTCTAGTGGAATGGGGCCCTTTGCATTCTCACCATAGGAACTTGTTATCAGCACCGTTTGATTATTTTGTAGCCAAAACATCTGCTTATGACTGGGCATTGAGAAGCATATGACAAATGAAGGGCCGTGGGTGATCTGACAATGATCTGACCTAGTTAAAAATACAGACTGGATTCTACTGAAGACCTTCTCAAAATCCTTTCAGAAATAGCTTGTTAAACTTTATTGTCCTTCTTATAGTCAAAATTAATATGATAAAACAGTTCATAAAGAAAGCCTATCTCCAGGCTCTGCAGAACATCAGTTGCAGCTGGCTGGGGTCCACATGTTTGGATTTTAATTCCATCAGCAGAAAATTAGGAAAACATCCACATGGTCTTCAGTCATGGGAAAACATTCTCCCAGTGAAGCAGGGAAGTGGCCTTTACGCAGAACCTTAGATTGGGATGTTTCAACTTTACTCTAGTTTGACTGAATACCAGACATGCTTCCTGAAATAAAGTTTACCCTTTAATCAAAACATGCTGCAACATGAGAGTAATTTGGAACAGATTCCCTCCAACTGTGGTAGCCCATCATATATATATGAATTATATTACCAGATCTTTGATTGTCAGGATGGAATGTTAGTAGCTCAAGAAAGCAAGAGTTGCACAGCATTGGCAGTCTGTTGATACCAACCTGGTTTTGCTAAAAAGTGCTCCTGCCCATTAGAGAAGGTTCTCTGAGCCTGCTGAACAAACTGAAAGTCTATATAAATTGTGCCTCATATGCCTCACACTTGGGACACTAAAGAAAACAGATGTACTTCCTCTTTTGCTATAGCTTTGGTGGAGGACTTGTTTTTGGTCAGATTACCTGGTTCCCTACCATGTTGAGCATGTTTAAATGAGTAACTTCCATATTTTTTCCAGTGTTGCACATAGTCTTTTCCTGGTAAGAGGCCACTCCTACTAGAAGAAATTAAATTACTGAAAATTTGCTGTGTTAATTACATTGAATTGCTTTTTTTTTTTTTCACTTTTCTCTCCTTATTTTCCCCCTTTTAAATTATTTTTTATTTTTGAGAGTGAATATCCACCAAAATTCATGTGTTATGAGTGTCTGCTGATTCGATGAGTCCAGCTGAAGCTGAGAATTTTAAAAGCTCCGATCTTTAAAGCACTCAGCACACAGCATGCCCAAACGCACCTGAGCACTTTCCAGTCTTACCTTCACGCGAGTCCCTTCCAGAAGCAGCTGAGCACACGCTAGCTCAGGGACATGGTGGCCAAACATTTTGTAGCTGTGGATGTGGCTTGTGCCAGAGCACAGAGCCCCCTCTCCTGGACTGCTATGAGACTCGGCTGCAATCTAGGCAGTCTGAAGGAGTGAGCAACCCACAGCAAATTGGAGAGGAAAAGCATAGCCAAGCAGATGAGCAGGAAGCATTACAATGAGAAATCTGCTGAGACTGGTACAGTGTGAGGAAGAAGATGGGGAGCCTGAGACTGGGAATTGGTTGCCAGTACTGGGTGCCAAAACCAGAGTTTTTGACACAGAAATGATACATTATTAAGCACCCATGTGTCCCATGTAGTGGCTGAAGTTCTCAGCCACCACAGGTGTGCCCATCTGTCAAAGGTTAGAGCTGGGCCAACCACTAGATGAGTGTCAAACACTCTCCACTAACCCCTCTCCCTTCCTGGAAAAGAAGAGAAAGGAAATAAGGGAGAGAGACACGTGAACTGGAGAAGAAAACTATTAACAGCTTTAGTGAAACAATAACAATAAAATCAAACATATACAAAGCAAGTATCAAGCCCAACCCTCCTGATGGCAATTAGGCACCACTGATGCTGTGGGCAGGCACTGGGAAATCCCACACTGAACTCAAATGCAGATAGGAACAGGATTTATGAGCTGGATTCTGGGACTGGATTCAGGAATTCATGGATCAAGATCAACAGCAGAATGGAAAGAGTCCTCCTGAGATGATGGTCATTGAAGAAGAGAGCTTGACACTTGTGATCCCTCAGCTTTATACTGAATATGACACATACAGAATGGATACTCAGTCACTTTAGGGTCAATCTGTTGCGTACAATTCTCCCCACAGAGTGACCTTTTACTTTCTGCACCCCCAAGGCGATACACAGATTTAGCAGTGACCTTGGTCTGCACACCAGTCCTTGGTACTAACTATGAACGTCAAGCATTATCACTACTAGAAGCAGACACTGCCTGCAAAAACATGCTGTTAATTTCAGAAAGTGCAGTTACTTAGACTGAGCTGACAAGTAAAATCACTGAGCAGAGTTAGGTACTGTTCTAAGTCAAACCAGGACACCAACCCAGCCAAGCTCAAGAACTGGCCAGAAGCAAAAGCCCTGTGGTGCTGGATGAGACAGTAATTCCCATGGGAGTAACACAGGGCTGCTGCAAGTCCACGGTGTGTGTGGTCATTTTGTAGGTCTGCTGTGTGTCACTGCTTTTTATCCAGGAAAAGCACTCTCCAGGTATGAAAATTTGTCAAAGAGAGATCCCAGCTCACTTTAGAGCCAGGGTGACTCAGTCAGCACTGTGCTTGGAATAATTTATCCTGATGAAAAGCAGTTGATGTATTTTAGTATTTGCAGAACTTGAGCTTTTATGGTTGCTTGATGCTGTACTCACATTCATAACCTGTCTGCAGCTACTGTGCTGCGCATCTCTGTGGTCTTTGCATAGCCTCTCACTGGATTTGCTACAGAGACAGAAGTTTACAAACATTCCAGTTGTGTTGAAACTGGCTAGGCTGTTTGGAAATATAATAAGGCTGACTCTAGCTGAAATTTGTACTCAGAATTACACCAAGCAGAATTTTTTTTTTCAACTTCACTTCAGAGTTTAAGTGAGATATTGCAGTCCTGATGCTCTCTAAAGACTGCTTTGTTTCATCCTAGACCAATATCCTGTCCTATTGTGACAGCAGGATGAAAAACACATTTTACTTTTCAAGCTTCAGCCAAGCAAGGTTTGGGCTAAGTTCTGGATGCTGAGCTTACTTCCTTCTCAAGCCTCAGGCTTGCAAATCATTTACAGGCAGTGTTTTCCTCCTTTTCCCAGGGGAGCTGCTGGGCTTTCCCCACCCAGTTCTTTTTCACTCTGCCTGCCTTCATCCTTATTTGTCTTTATCCTGTATCCCTTGCTGAGCTGTAATGGAGAAAAACTTTCCCCATCAACAAGGAGTCAGAAATCCTAAACTCTACATTAGTGACAGATAAAGATTCTGCTCATTTATTTTTACATCATTTATTTATAAATTAATTTACACAGATTAGTAATCCTTCAATCAGAAAGCCCAAGGTAGCTTTAAATGCTCTAATCCTCATTTTGCAAACTGAGGCACAGACCTTAAACAATTCAAGAACCTGGGGAGGTAGCAGCAGTCAGAAATGAAACCAACCTAGTTTGACTAGCTGTTGCTGCTTTAATTTTTAAACATCACTGCCACCCACCAAAGTAAAGGGGAAAAATAATAATAAATGTTATTTACTGATGACAGAGCTAAACATGATTACTTCCACACCTTGCCATCTTTAATGACTAGCCACCTTGCTATGGGTTAGAATCATAAATAAATAGTTCTTAACAAGCTGTGTACAGATTTGCTTTTTGAACTAGGAAGGTTATTTAACCTTATCAGGTACATTTTCTTTTGCTAAAAATGGGGATAACAATTTCAAATAAGCGTAAAATACGTGCCAAATCTCACCTTTCCTTAATATCAATGCATTACAGAAAGATGTGCCACAATGCATTTAGCTTCTTGCATACACAGAGGAGGGGGAAATACCTTTGCCCTACTGTGCTTGATTTACATCTCATATTTAACCCACTGAAAGCAAACCTGAGTGATTGGCAGTCCTTCTTGCAATGTGCTTAATTCCTCTGGAAATTCCCAACACCACTGAAACAGGTAGGATGCTGTCACTTGCTACAAACCAGTTCACCAAGGCACACTCGATTTCTTGCAGTTTTGTGGTGTTGCTTATTTCTAAATGTTGTGTTTTCTGACCCATTCAACACAACTTTCATGTCTGTTGCTTTCTTTTTCCAGCTTCTGGCCACCCTCACTGCTTCTTCTGTCACTTAGAGCTTGGCTCTGACCGGGAAGTGCCTTCCAGCTTTGTCCGCTATGTGGATGTGGAATTTGACATGCCCACCACGTCTGCGTCCAAAACCATTGTGCGGTCCATCTCTGTTGAGGACAAGACCGATGTGAGGAAGTGGGTCAACTATTCAGCACACTACAGTTACAAGGTACAACTGAGCATGTGCCAGTTACTTTGCATACTTCGTTGTTTTGAAAACTGTGGGCAGACAAATAAAATACCATGGGTACATGGGTTGCACCATGGGTACATGGGTACAGTTTGGCACATGCCAGGCTCTGTGCAGCAGCTACCGGTTCCCACCCTACTGCAAACAAGCAGGGGATTATATTTTCAGTGAAGATGGAATAACCTTTTTTTGCAGTTGCTTTGTGGAAGAGCACACGCAGCCAAATACTGGCAATTAGTTGACATAATAAGAGAGTGAACAAGTTTTGCTACAATGGAATAACCTTTCAGTGGGAGTGCTACAGTGGGAGTGCTACAGCAGACAAAAGGATCACTTTATTTCTCTGCTTAAATATTTCTTCTTCTTGCCTGCTTTAAGGAGAGAAGCAGATGGGAGAACACATTACATATATACCTGCCAAGAACCTCAGTATGCCAAAATTTGCATGTTAGCTGATCACTTGGCAGAGAAATTGGCATCCTACCTGCCTTTTTTCAAGAGCAATGATGAGAGGTATTGAACGATTCTCATAGAAAATATTTTTCATGGTAATCGTAATTACATTTTGACTAGTCTCTTACATTGCCTGGAGGTGGTATTTGATCTTCCTAAATACCCCTTTTAAGAGTTAAACATTGGATTTTGAGTTGTCAAAATTTCAAACACAAATGTAAAGTGCATTTTAAAAAATAATCTCTTTGCTTTCTGTTTCAGTCTTTGTGGAGTTTAAAACTGAGGATGGTCTTCTGTTGTCACTTAGGAAGCCACCTTTCTTCTGCTGATTTGGTTCTGGAACTGGATTTGAAGTACAGCTAGGGATTGTAGTAAATACAAAATCATGTGAACCTGGTTCTTATATGACATTATCCTTTCCAGAACTGATGTCATGACAATGTTGAATCATAAAACTGTTAGAATTAGACTGAAAAAAAAGTAAATACAATCCACCTTTACCTCCTTACTCTAGGTCTCTTCACAGCCTTCTCAGTTTACCAAGAGTTTCTTCACCTGGGCAAGATATCAAGAGCACTAAGGAAGATTTTTGAATCTTTTGTTTTTCTGTCTCATACCATTGTTCTCCTTCTTTTTCCTCTGCCAGGTTGAGATAGAGCAGAAAAAAAGCTTGAATGAGGATCTGAAGGGAGAACATAATGTAAACGAATGTGCCACACAATGAAAGAAGATCAGCCTGCAAGTTCTCAGAGGGGTGGTCAAATTACAGACCTGGAAGAAAGGACTTGCATGGTTTTGGTATTTTTAAAAGTATGGAGTACTACTCTTAAAATAATGCTCTGAAGAGTATTATTTTTTCCTTGTGATGATCTGTGCTTTGAGAAGAAGCTTGTTTGGAGTGGATCCATGGGCTTCTACTGGAACAATCCCGGTACAGTTGGAGTATTGCAGAAAAACTTGTATCAGGCCTGCCTTTTCTGCCTCTTCACCATTTAGGTTTTGCACTGAAGTACGGTCTGGCCACTGTCACAGCCAAACCAGAAAGCAGCCTTTATCTCACTTACAATCTTGCCCTCCTACCTGAAGTTTTTTGTTTTGTGTGTTTTAATTTTGTTTTGTGGGGTTTGTTTGTTTGGGGTTTTTTTTGTATGCCTTTTTGTTTGGTCATTGGCAGATTGACTTCCCTCTGAACTGCCAAACAAACCCAGGGAGCACTGAGTGACAAACTGTATATAAAAAAATCATTTGTGAAATGGTCAACAAGGTGAAAACCCTGAGAATCATTCTGGAGAATCAAAAAAATCTACATCTTAAACACAGAAAATGGTCAAGCAGGTGAACTACAGATACATCAGCTTATTATATAGTTGTTTTTCTGTTCACCCCTTCCTGTCTCATTCCTTGAAAACCAACATGTCATTGTGCACATTTTCCTGGGGTCTTCACAAGTTACAAGAAAGCCTTTGCAATTTGTTAAAATTTTTGTTAGTCTGGGTTGCTCTGTATCTTGACTGAATGTGATTATGGCTGCTAGTCACAGGGAATGTGTGTTATAATAGAGGTGATACAGGAGGGACTTTAATAAGATTAGATCATTCCTGCCTAGAAAGATATTTAAGGGAAAAACATTTGGGTTTAGGCTTGGGGCGGCGGGGGTTATATGTTTTCTTGGATGGGTAAACTGGGTGGCTATTGAAAATGTCAGAACACAGTTACTTTAATAGACAATGTTGTTTGCCTTCCTGACAAATGGATTGCCTTCCATTGCAAGTAGCAGAAGACAAGCCATGTCCAAGAATTGCCTTCTTGGAAATTCTGTCCAACACAAGATTACTTTTGTGTTCTACCTGGAAACTACAATATAAGCAACTTGTATTTTTATAAAACTCCCACTAACAGGGACCCAAAATCTATTTGCAGAAATTATCAACAAGCTTCCATCATGGAATTTTTATTATTTACACTTAGCTGAAAGTAACAGCAAGTCTTAAAGCTTCTTCCTAAACAACAATGCAGAAAGCAAAAAGCACTCATTCATACTTATTTTCAGAGAAAGCAGTGTTCAAAGTACTCAGTCTTTATAGTTGTTTCCGTGGTTTGTGTAATATTTTATCTCAACTTTAAATGTAAAAAAAATTAATTTATTAATTATCTTTTGAAAGGTTACTGCTGACTTAAAAAATACACATTTGGAAAGCCTTGGCAATGTAATTTAGAATAATACTGAATTAAAATGACAGCATTTTTGTTTTATTTCTTATAACGTCAAATTAATACACTCAATTTGCTACTTTCATTCTGCCCACTATAAAAAACCACTGCAATGTTAAAATCTCAAATAAAGCATGAGATTAATTACATTGCTTCTAAAACTTGTAATGGTAGAATTAAAACAAATTCTAGGGAACTTCTAATTGCCTGTTTATATGCACCTCAATTTTGTGCCTACATCACAGAATCATAGAATCAGCCAGGTTGGAAGAGATCTCCAAGATCACCCAGTCCAACCTATCATGCAGCTCTGTCCAATCAATAGACCATGGCACTAAGTGCCTCATCCAGTGATAAATATTTACACAGGTATACTGCTGTAAATGTATAAATCTCAGTCCTTCTAGGACTTCTTAATAAGCACATAATATGCTATTGCAGATAGTCCTTGGAGCACACCAGTTAGTACTAAGCATTTACAATATCTCTCTGTAAAAGGAGAAAAGTTATTAACTTTTAGGAAGCATTTTGAGATCAGTGGATTAAAATTACTGATAAAGGGCAAAGTACTATTAGTTATTAAATGATAATCTGTGTAGGTTGTGAAATATCTGAGAGCACGGGGCTGAATTCATGACTGATTCTCAGCTCTGTTGCAGGCTGGCTGCTGTGAGTTGCATGGCAACCTCTTCCTACAAAACTTTCTCTTCTTTTCAGATGCACTCAAAGAACTTCTGAGTGGTTTTCCTGTTTTTCCAGCTTCTAGTGTACAGTTTTGAAAAAAAACAGGAAGAAATCCAACAAAGCCAAGCTGAAGAGGTGCTGAGATGTTGCTGAGGAAGTGTGAGAATGTTTTGTGAAAAAAAACAGTTGGGAGATACCCTGCTCCGATCCGCAGGTTCAGTGTCTGAATTTTTGCCTGTTGCCCCCCAGCCCTTGAAAACATAAGTAATAAGAAAGAAGCAAACTTATGTCATACTCCTCCAAGAGAAAACTGAAGAAATATAATTTTCCATCTCTGCTGAGTTCTTAGACCATTCAGTTTCTGTCACACTCCAGCCACAGAATATTTCATGCCCCCAGAACTGAAAGGTGGACATATTGGAGGCTTCTGGATTTATTTAATTTCTCTACCTCTTCCTCACTGATTCTTTGTTTTAATTTCAAATTGATGAATGAAAGAAAAAGTGTGAGCCTGACTCTGATCTTTCTTATGTAGTTAGTTGTGCAACACACTTAACTTATGCAGGCAAAACTGGAGAAGTGTTTTGGCTTACAGTAAAGCTATTTTAATCCGTTCCCATCTCTGGAGAATGTACTCTGATGTACCTGCCACTGAATTTTCAACAGGTTAGGATGAAAGCCTTGACCAGAGTTTCAAAATATATAAGTTCCTATTGAAACACCAAGAGTTTAGTGTTTCAAAAGAACACTATCAACCAGAATATTTAGAAAACCTAGTGTTGATATCACCAGGTGCTGCCATGGAATTCTTTGTTCCAGTCCAGCTCTGTTGCAAGTACTGTGATCCTTGGTGTGCTTTTGAGGTTTCCACTGTTCTCACTTGATGAAACAATTTTTCAGTATTAGATACTGTCATCTATTGACTTTATGTACCTGATCCATGTACTCTTCATCCATAGAGGTACGCTTCAGACACTCTGTTGATGGGAGAGAGGAGGGAAGCGCTGAGAGGTTTGTCAGTTTTAGAGTAGCAGAGATGATTCAGATATAAGTTGTGCCTATAGGGGGAATATTTTATTTTTATCTAGAGGGGAAATCTCTGAATAGTTTCAGTGTAATGCTCCTTTTGAGGAAAATACAATTGCTGCCTTTCAGTTTATTGGAAAGCTTTGCAGTACTCAAAACAATTTGTGCAGGGAATGTGCCTTCAAAGTAAGAATACATTTACCGACTTTCCCACTTCCAGCCTTTTTTGTCATGATGGTTTTGTTTCATTTCTGTACTGCAGTAAGGATTGAGGGAATTTTGCCTAGAAAAAGAAACATTCTTTGATCACAAGGGGTAAAGATGGACAGTTCTGGGCAGAAGAGCTTATTTTATTGAATGTCTCCTACATTTATTAACTATGGACAGTGCTAGCAAAGAAAAATGGGCAAGAAATACTGTAACTGACATTATTTTCTACTTTTACTTTATTTAGACTCCAGTAACCTTACAGAAGAGACAAATTTTACATTCTTTGTTGTAGCAGTATCAGAAAGAACATGGCAGAATTAATTTACCTTTTCTGTTGGATTTCTGGCTGACATATATACTTGACAGGACATCCAAGACCTGTTGGTCACCCTGTCCACATGACTCAGTAGCTGCCGAAACTCCCTCTTGATCATTCACCACCCAGGATAGAGAGCAATTGCTTGCAAAGTAGCATGAAAACAAGAGGAAAAGTTCATCTTGGAGGTAATTAGTTGCTTTCTGGATATTCTCAGTGATTTCATAGGATCATAGAATGGTCTGGGTTGGAAGGGGCCTCCAAAGGTCATCTAGCCCAACCCCCTCTGCATTAAGCAGGGACATCCTCAACTAGATCAGGTTGCCCAGAGTTTTGTGGAGCTTCACCATCATGGCCCTTGAATGCATACAAACTAATCAAGCCCTTCTTAGGTCATTGCTGTTCCAGAGGATGAAAAATTCCTTTTGGTGATCCTTAGCAGCTCATTTATAGCTGTATTCATTCCCAAAACTGGCCAGCACAAGAACTTGCTTATGGATGTAGTACTTACCTTCTCCTTACCTACCACTAAAGTTAAATCAATATGATGGGTTGTCAGAGACAGGCAATTTTATGTGGTAACAAGCATAGCTGTTCCTAGCCTTCCTGTTTGGTTCATCCGTCCACCCATTCATCCTCCCAAACATCCATCCTCCCATCTGTCCTACCCTCCTTCCCCCTCTCTCTCTTACATACTTGCAATTCATTCTTTGCACTATTGACATTGACTAGTTTGATGGTTATTTTGTAACATGCTCCTACCTTTGTATTTTGTAAAATAAGAAAGTCTATACACTGGCTAACTTTGTAGAAATTGTTTATTGTTTGTTTGTTTTTTTTCTTTTATCAGTTGAAATGGGATGTCCTGTTTTGTTTGGACTGTGGGAAGACTTAAATAAATGTTAAGATGAAACAGCATATCTACATTTTCACTCTGAAGTTGTATGTGCTGTATATTCTGCTAAGTCAGAAGCCTTGAGTTCATAAGAGGAGAAGGGAGTGCTTTGACTGGCATAAAGACGTAAATTAGAAGTAATGGAAGTACATACAGAAAAGGGATTTTCGTTTGATCATCCAGACTGAACAATGGACTGCAAAGGAAATGGAGCAGGCCTAGAGCTTGAGCCATATAACAGTTGTGTGGAGCAGTGCTGACACAGTATAGAAGAGGAGAATGAAGCCACTCTGAAAGTCATTGAGAACCAAAGCTTCTGCTCAGTAGATCTCTTCTACTTCTGCTCGCTGACCACTAAAGCCAGGAGTGCCTGTCAGGGCAGTGTCTTGCTGTGATTAGAACATCTGTTTGCAAAGGAATTTTAAGAATAAGGTCTAGCTATTTTATAGAGTCCTCTGCTGTGTTTCTCCATGTTCTTTCAACTTGAGTAAGCCATGTATCGTTTCATACAGCTTTCTACTTCTCTCACAGTCACTGAGACCAATTACAGTCTGCTGTTTTTCTCAGAAGCACTCCCTGAATCAAACTGAAGAGCTTAGAAGTCTCATTTACCAAAGAAAATCATATATGCATCGTAAGGGCTGCTCAGATTATTGCTCTGAGCTCAGCACATTCTCCATAGTATGCCCTCAGTGCAACTGTGACAGTAGATTACTCATTTTATAGTGTAAGAAAATGGAGGTACACAGAGAATGATGCCTCATGCTCATTATTCAAATCAGGTCAGTCAGAAGAAAGAAGGAAAGTTAAATAGATTCTGGAACTGTTAGTACTAGCAGCTTAGTTACTGTAATTCAGCTATTCAGTCACATTTGGTAATGATATTAGCAAATTGGGAGTGCAGAATTCTACCAACCATGATAGCTTGATAATAAGCAAAATGGTTTTAAAAAGAGTTACAGAATAAGAAGAAAGTTCAAAACCAATTCATTCAAAAGTTCCTTGGCAATAGTGCAAGTCCTTCATGTCAAGCCAAAGTAACACCCTACAAGGGATGGGGAAGTAAGAGTGCCAGTGCAATGTGTACCCAAACAAAAGGCGTAACTAGAGTGAGAGAGCACAATTTGGAGAGAAAAAGCCACCATAGTTTTCTTTTGGTGATTCTAGTTGCCATGATTGCCCTTGTCATCTAATCCAGATATGTTGTAAATTTATGAGTAGGGCAAAAGGTCAGCTGAGGTAAAACAAAAGAGAAGAAGCCCATTGTTTTAGCTTTTAGGTGCAGGTCTGTGTCATGGCAGACGAGTCTGAAAGTCTGAAACCTTAAGCTCACCAGTCCCAGAAAAACTCCTTTCCTTTTGGTCACTATTATATGCCTAACAGCAACTAACCTATATCAAAAAGTAGTTGGGAGTAGTATTTTAAACAGCTATGAAAAGTGTCTTTTTCAACCCTGAATCATGGGACGGCAGAGCCTGATGAAGAGGGCTGACTGTAACACTGCCTGCAGGTACACTGAGGTGCTACAAGTGGCAGACACATGTCAGGGTTCAGGAGATGTGGGCAGACTGGTCCTCTCCTCATCAGGGGTCTTCTGTTCTCCCAGTTGCCACTGTCCCAGAGGCTGCAGATAAACTGGGAGCAATCAGCTTGGCCTGAAGAACTTCTGAAGGAAAAGATGAATGTATGGTGAATACAGCTGAAAGTGATTCCTTCAGATGAGAGCCTCTTTTGTAAAGGTTTCTCTTATGCAGAACACAAAAAGGAGAGTTCTGCTACTTCCTATGGAAGCAAAGAAATTTGCCTGGGCACGGTCAGTTTAGCAGTTGTGTTAGTAAAGACAGTACTCAGATTAAAAGGGAATGAAAGCCCCCTGTCAGTGCACAGATGCAAGCAAAACTGTAGCACAGTTCTGGCTTCTAGTCAAGAGAAACAAAAGCAAAGTTGCAGACAGTCTTCAACTACGAGATTATTTAACAGAGTTCAACCACTAATGCATTCTCTGTCCCCATCTCTCTTTGATCAAATTGCTTAAATTGCACTGCGTCAGTAGGCTGTTGGTGTTTTTTCCCAAGTTTTTATAGATACCCTATGCCCAAGAAGAAGAAAAGTCCCTGGCAGTCAGGAAGTGATGGCATGAGAGGAACAACCAGGGGAGCATGGATGACAAAGTAGGATATGCTGAAGGTACAATTTCAACAAAGAAAAATGTGTGCTGATACCTCATGATGTCCCGAGACAAGTCAGAAACTGCAGCAAATGTGACCTGGGGAGTTCCAGTCTAAAAACACTGGCCCCAGAGGAAAAAAAAGAAAAATTATTGTGTTTTATTTTTTTGTTTAATCATATGAATATTATGAAGATTGAAAGGTTTTTGAACAAAGAGAATTTTATTTGATACTGAAGATCGTTGTCAAACTAAGCTCTCAAATTGTACAGAGCCAGGGGATCCTAGAGAGACAGAATGGTGAAAGGGTGAGTTGACTATGACATTTCTGCTGGGTCCTGCCTTATTCTGAAAGTACCAAAATTCCCTGGAGTGCTCATAAATTTGCATCAAGATGTCTACATACACCTACTGCTCCTGTATGTCCCTCAGACTAACACAGTCCTAGATGACTGAAGAACTGTCGAGTAAATTATGGAAATAGTCCTTGGAATAGGAACTTCACACTGGACCTGCCCTTTCCCTCCAGACAAATATCTTTTTTCTGCTGAGTTCACTGAACCTAGAAGTCCTGCTACCCATTAAATGTACTTCATAGACTAAGTAATAGCATCATTTGAGGATAACAACTTACCTGTTTGTTAGGTACTATGAAAATGGAAAACTTTAAATACATCCTTGTGCAGTATTTTCTAAGGAGTAATTTGTTATATACTCTCCTTTCTGAACTAAAATCATCCTTCTGTATTAGAGCCTGGCAATAATACAAACTATATGTCCTTGAAATAAGTCTCTTGCAGCATGAGAACAGTTTTTTTTCTTCCCATCACCCACAAGAAAATCAGTTTTAATCTGCACTGAAGTAACTTCCTACCTAGTTTTTAGGTTTAAGAAAAAAAGAAGTACTAGTTAGTAATTTTCAGCTCACATTAATCATTTAACATTTACTGTGTGTTAGAAACCTGCTTTTAGAGAAGCTAGAACCAAGAGTCACTGCTCTCAATGAGAGTGCTACTGGACGACTTTAGAACGAAGAGAGGTTTGAAAATATAGTTCTGATTTATTTTGTTTTCTGCTGGGGTTACTATACGGGCATAGGAGTTCTGCCTCCCTCTAGTGGCTACATCTTTTACTTCGGACTTGGAAAAGAAACATTTACAGTGCGGCCACAGTCGCGGTGCAGCCTCCTCAAGTTTACTAGAAAAGCCCCATTATGCTAGGAGTGTCCCATGCAAAAAAATTCTACCTGAGGGATTCCTTTTTATGTTCACGTGAGAAGAACTTAACGTGACAGATAAAATCAGTGGTAATTCATGCTGGTTACGTTTTGTAATCAATTTTGAATGTTCAAGTCAGCCAAATCTACAAGGAGTTATTAAGGTCCAGGTGAAGTGATATTTTCAAGCAGTGCTTAAAAGTCTAGGGAATTAACTTTGAAGTCAGGTGCTTTGATAGCATGAACCTGCAAATAATCATGGCTATACAATTTGCTCTTTACTATCACCTTCCATTTAAAAATCACGTCATCCTTTTCAAACATTAAGAAATTAAACTATTTGAAAAGTTAACTAAAATAAAGGACTGTACCTCTCAGGTGGTAAGAAGCCTAAGACAGCATTAAAGCTGCCTTGGAATGACAGAGCCCCAGCTGAATGCACATGTAATGTGCCTCCATTGTTTCCCAAACCCAGAAGAATTTCTTCTCTCTTCAAGGTCCTTAGAAGACATATCATTTGTAGCATGAATTACATTAAGTGTCTCTGCCCTGTGCCCTTGCACTCTTCATTCCTTAGCAATTTACACTGATATCAATATAGCCCGTTGCCTGCAGCAGCATTTTGAAAGACATGTGAACTGCATCTTGAAAGCCACAGCTGCAAACTGGGCAGGATGGACCTAAACACTCCTGCTGGTCTTCTTGCTTTGTTAGGTCTAAAATAAAGCGACTGTAGTTCTGCACCACTGTTACTTGGTTGTATTCTTGTTTCACCTCCAGTTCCTCCTTTGGCAGCAGGACAGGGAATTTTCTTTCACTGCTCATATGTTTATGTAACTGGATGATGTGGATAAAGATACCATTTGGGGTTTGAAGGTACTCTCCTCTGCTTCACCTTAGATGACACCCATCAGTACCTCCTTGGCAACTGGCCAGTGAAAACATTCATGGAAGCTGAGCACAGCTCCATGCAGACTCTGCCAGGGGCTAGCTGCAGCAACAGCTAGAGCTTCTCGGGGAAAATCATCTCTGATGCCTACAGACCACATCCAATAAAGGTGGTGTTGAGCCCTCACCCTATAATCATTAGTACTCTATCTGGATCTGTCCAGATGAGTCAGAGTGTGGACCAGTTCTTCCAGCACAAAACCAGCTGTCTGAAAACACTAAACTGAAACTGCTGTTTCCGCTCACCATATGCTCTGTCCAGACCAGAAAACAAGGTGCAAGGCAAAATGCAGGTACAGCAGGTGTGATGTGATGCCTCTCTAGAAATGTTTTCTTCCAACAGCGATGCAGATGTGCTGAATAATAATCTGCCTGGAGTCAGTTTATGGGAGAAATGAGATGGCTGATGACCACAGGTCATACTGCAAAGCTAGGAGGATTTGTAGTGGAAGATGATGCTTAAAATGGAAAAAAAACCCCAAAACTTTCCTCTAAAGTAGCAAGGCAGGGAGTAGGAACAAGCAGCTGAGGGAAAATGTGAGCTCTGGTCTCTAAGTGCAGCTTCATACTTTTTTAACTTTGTGGCTGCCAAAATCTTGGTATTCCCAAGATTCCCAGGCTACACACATTTAGCATAAAGACTCGAGCAGAGAGAACTCTGGAAACAGTCACAGCTTAGAGATGGTAATAAATGCTTAGAATCCTATAGCTCCATTACAGGATGAGTTGAGTTGGCTCATTCCCGCTGTTTTCTCTCCAAGTGCCCAGCAGTCCTCACAGCAACACAGCTTTGCCAGTTAGATAACTAGCCTCAGCATGGTAACTGCATAGTAATGGCTCATAAGCCATAGGCTGGCCACAACTGAGTTCATGTTCATTCTTCCTCAATGGGAAGGCTGAACACAGCCAAAACTGAACTCAAATTGTTTCCTGCAAATTCTATTCAATCCTGTGAAAAACAACCTACCACTCATTTAGTGAAAAAAAACAAACAAACAAAAACACTAACAAAAACAAAATTCATTTTGTCTGCCTCATGCACTTCGTGCTGGGTCTCAGAGGGAATGGACAATCACCTTTCAATAGGTTATAAAGTGTAGGGTACATTCATGAGTTTCCTGTGAAAGATGTAACCTCTTTGCCCTTGGGCAGCATTACAGAGGTGATCCTCAGCAAGTCAGAAGTCTGCAATGTTTGCAAGGCTGCTCACTTGGATGCAGAACAGACATGCTAAGTGGGAGACAGTGAGCAACTGAAATGGAGCAAACCTGCTTTGCAGAAAAGCACTTGGATTATGGACACATGAATGTGTGTCCACAGGACAAACCAGTGGGTAAAATAGACCACAGCACATTCCTTCTTGGTGGTGGCTGCCTGCATGTAGCCTCCCATCCTGCCAGCTGTGTGAGGGAAGCCAAGACTGCACAAACAGGCACACACTCCCAAAGGCATCACAGGGTTAGCAGGCAGAGACCAGCACCATGCCATAGCTACAGGCTGCCTATTTGTGTTCGGGTGCACTCTAAGGTGATCGCTTTATCCTAAGTCAACATGTGGGGCCTGAGGTATGAAAGGCTAGCAAAATTACGCTATAGATCACTGCACAGTTTTCTCTATGAATATTTCACTCTCCAATGCCTGTATAGATCAAGAATAACTCTGTTGAAGTGAAATCAGTTTTACTGTGAACCTCTGCACATGATAGCCACTGACTAGAATATATGGCAGTAATCAGTGAAAACATTTATCAGCATGCTGGGAAAAGCTCTAGATCCATAATGCAGAACACTGCACACAGAGAAAATCTACCTGGTATTTTAAGTGCAGATTTTTTTGTTACCTGACTTCTTTGTTGCTTCAGAGCCATCAATATTTTGGCTGTTGTCAGAACATGAGCACAGTTGATTCATATCAGTTGCAGTCCAGGTGATTCATGTTCCTACTTAAAGAGCACTGATGCAAGGAGTTCTGACAGAATGTGTAACTTGAAGGTATTCCTGTGGCTCATGTCCTTGAAGAGAAGTTCTAGCCTTCAGAACTTGAGGTTCAGAATCATTTTAGCTATTTAAGAATCAGTATTCTGTATTCAAATTATGACTGACTTGTTCTGTAAAGACCTAAGCATTAGGCCAAACGTGTTCACATACCGCCCCCCCCCCCAGAAAAAAAAGAGGGTTGTCTTTGCACTAAGATCAGTAATCTTCCTACTACAGACATTGTAGCTTGATCACAGCAAGCAGGGTGTGCATTTTAGTAATGGCCAATTCTTGTTCAATAAAAGGAAGCCTAGAGACTTTTCTACATGACAAAGCATTTGGCAACAACGTTGTTTTGAAGCATTTCCTCCTTAGTCACTTATTTCTACTCCTGTCAGCTTTTTCATTGGCATTAACACGTCTTTTGTGGGGCTGCCCTATGAACCAGATCAGGAAACTGATCCAGGTTAAAAATTATCCAGCACAGGGTAGGGAAAAAAAAAAAAAAAAAAAAAAAAAAAAAAAGAAAAAAAAAAAAGAAAAAAAAGGCACAGCAAGGAAGTGGCACAACTGCAAAAGCAGAGCGTGGTACTACAAGGACAGAACGAACCCACAGCGGTATGAGAAGTAAACTGAAATACCCGAAACCCTCATTAGCGCCGAATGCTTGAGGATCAAGAGAACATTGGGAGCAGCGTCTCAATTAAATTTCGTCAACGAGGGATGAGAAAAACTCTGATGCACCTATGTATGACAGCAGTAACCTCTGCTAAGGTGTAAATAAGACCGCAGCACTAGACAACAGCCAATGAAAGAGCCTGTTGCCTCCTCCAGCTGTAACTGATTGTCTACTAAAAACAGCTGTTGTAGACCATGATGCAGCTGTGTGAACTGATTTTTCGAGGGATGGGCTGAGTGAGACTAAGGGCAATAAATTCCCTGAGCAGAGAAGGTGCAAGTGCTCCTAGACAGAAATAGTTGTGGAAAATCTGGTATGGAGTTTGTGTGTAAAACAGAGGTGGAACCACGAGTCTGCTAGAGGAGAAACAGTGTTGAGAGGAGAGGGTCTACCAGTTAGTGGAAACCTTAGAAGGAAGTCTTTTGAGGGGTGCACAGGTCTGAGTTTTGTGGCGAGAAAGCCTTGAGAGGCTTCTTGCAGATATATGGGGACAGAAGGGGCTACAGTGACAAAACTATAATAGCTGACCATTTGCTCATGTAGTCTTCTATGAAGATGCAACTTATATGTTTTGTTTGGAGGAGGGAAGATGGTTTTAATTTTGGTATCTACATAGCTTAAACTGCACTTTGTTTTCTTGGTTTAGACATGCCCTGATGAGAAAGGTGTATGTTTAAGATGTTTGAAATAACTCTACGTATTCTAACAGCAAATAGTCTACATTAAAGGAAAATTTCTTTGCATTTCCTCCTCCGCTTGAGTAAGCACTTGGTAAGAGCAAAGCAAGTATGAGATTCTAGAAGTCTAAACATGAAATAAAAGCTTAACATGCAGCAATCTTTTCTGAAGGCTGTGCCTAATCTGGCGCCTCAGGCTGAGAATTTGCTGGAACATTAATGTCTGTCTCTGAAAAGGTATTAGAGACAAACTTTACTGCTCTAGGATGTCAAGGTTTGTTTCTCTGTGGGCTGTGAGGAGGGCAGTTGAATTGTGCACATCAGACCCTTAGAGCAGGTGTTAGTAGCTTCAGACTCTAGATGTGAGAGTAAATCCATCTAGAAAAATAGAAATGCCTTGGAATAAGGATCATGCAAGCTATTTTATTCTATGTCTACCTTGCTTAAAATTTCATTTGTGGAAATCTGCGGCTGAAGGCAAGAGAGATATGCTTTATGGACTTCTGTTTCCAGCTACTAGACTGTGGTGAGCAGGTTCTTATCAGGTAAAGCTCTCTCTATATATATAACTTTTCATTTAAATAATGTTTCTACAGTACTTGGCCATTGTCTGAAATTAATATCACATAAGCTTCATTATGTGTCAACATCTCTGACTCTTGAGGGCTGCCTGCATCCAGAAAAGCTTTAGTATGATGTGCCTGTTGTTAATTTGTCCAAAGTTTTGGATTGCAACTTGGGCCATTTACTATTTTTTTTAAGCTCTGTAGGGATATTTGTCGGGGGAAGAAAGTCAAAGTCACATTATCTTAGATTTTATTTATCGTCGGTACAGTGAGTGGAAACAGTGAGAGTGAGTAAAACTCACAATATGTAAGCTAACTTCAAGCAGCTTTTTCCTCTGTTAACATTTTCCAGACTGACTTGGTTCTGGGTATGCTTCTGTTTCATCCTTTTAATACATGCTATTGCACTTTAAAGTTAAATATGTATCTCCTCATTCTTCTGGAAAACTGCCATTTCAGAGATTGGGTCAGAAAAATTACTTTCTTGACATAACAGTAATACTATGTTGCCACAGCATTCTGAAAAGAGCTCAACGGCTTAGCTTGTTTTTAAGGGAACAGTGTAATGCACTGGGTGAAAATTGTGTGCTGTCTTCATGTCCACAGTGGAGGTTTGCCAGCACAACTACAGCAGCAAGTTGGTAATGTGGACAAGACTCATGACGATAAATGTGGAAGGTGTGTTGACAATAAGCCTCATTCTGTCATCTATATTACCTTCTGTAATGCAGTTACAACCAATTTTGGTTTTTCTTGCTTATCCACCACCCTATTTGGGAGGGTGGTGGGGTAAGGAGTGGTAGGTGGGAATCAGTTGACAGAATCACATATATTTAGCAAGGTTTTATGTTGTTTCAGGAACCAAGAAATAATAAACCACTGTGTCAGCAACACCTCACACTTTATGATCAGAAATGTTTTCAAACAAAAACGAGGGCACACTGATGGTGACACAGTGTGTAGATAAGGCACATTCATGGCCTGCTTTTGTGAGGCAAAAGAGTAGCTTCAGATTACTATTTTTTTTGTCACCATTTTCATATTAACTAAATCCCCTCCATTTAAAAAAAGGAAAAGGAGGGCAACAACAAAAAAATCAAACCACACAAAAATATAAAACCTGAAGATCACAACTTAAATTTAATGTGTTTTGACATAGCATCAAGATTTTGTAGTTCTCATTTTCAGCTGAAGTGCTAGCTAGTTGCTTTCATTGGTAGTCACAGGTACTTAGCACCTTTGAGTTTCTAGATTCAGGTGTGCCCCATCCCTCCTCTCATTAGCAAATACTTGTACATCACACTTTGCAGAGTATTTTCGTGAAAGACAATGCATTTGTACTTGCCAAGAACTTCAGAACTGAAATGCAATCCACCCAAAAATCACACTGAAGAAAATATATTTCTTCCTACTCCCAAGTGCAAAAGTCTCTCTTCTAAAGGATGTATTTTTCTGATAGACCTCAAAGGAGATGAACTAAAAGCATCTCCACATCCTGGACCCTTTATATTAACTAAGCAAGCAATAGAAATTCACTTGCTCTGCTGAAGAGATTCATAGAATCAACCAGGTTGGAAGAGACCTCCAAGATCATCCAGTCCAACCTATTGCCCAGTCCTATCCAGTCAACTAGACCATGGCACTAAGTGCCTCAGCCAGGCTTTTTCTTGAACATGTCTAGGGATGGCAACTCCACCACCTTCCCTGGGCAGCCCATTCCAATGGTAAATCACTCTCTCTGGGAAGAACTTCTGTGAAGAAGCAAGGGATTCTTCTGGTACTGACAGGATAGAATCATACAGGGGACTTGATGCAGACTGTGTGCCTCTGGGTGCAGAGTTTTGCCTGTAAAAGATGATTTGCTTGTCTCAAATAGCTGTTAGAAAAATAAAGGATTGGGTGGGAACTTTCTTGTTTCCTTGCCTAGCACAACAAGGATCAGTCTTTGACCGTGCATATCAATACTTATTTCCTTACACTATTTAATATTTGGCATGATTTTAGCAGAAAAGGAGAAAGTTTACTCAAATGTTATCATCCTTGTTAGTTCAACAGCTAAAATAAAAGCATCTAGACAACAGTAAAGCTGATGATATTGCTAAATCTGATGAAGCCACTGAGTTGTCAGTGGTAGAAACCTTGGGGAGAAACCAGACAAAATAACACACAAACTTAAAGTGAGTTTCCCTAACTGGAGAATGAAGAATGCTGGCAAATAAATACAGTTAATGGTGTTATGTAGCTTATGCCTACTGATGCTATCCAGATTATCAGTGTTGCTACTGCACTATGCATAAATATGTACATTATTCCAGTCTAATAAAATCCTAAATGAAGTGGAATTACATAAACACAGCAAGCAGCTATGATGCTGGGCAAAACCAAGGTAAACAGGCTCCAGCAAGTGGCTAAACCACTTGCTCTCCTCAAGCAGGCTGAATTAGATGGGCCATTAGTCTGATTCAATGGGGCATTTCTTATGAGGGCTTGATCTTGTGCACAATAATATTCTTTAGAGACACTCCCGAGTGTTTGCAGTGCTGCACTGCAACTTGACACTGATGTCTGAGAAACTGTCATAGGGCTATGCACGCAGGTCTTACCTTTTGGGAAGACAGTCTGCTGAACTACGGGAAGGAGCATGATGTTGGACTTAGCCATTACTTCTATCACACCCACCTTTGGGGTTTGTTGGTTTGGTTGATTTTAACTACTCAGCAAGACACTCTGAAAAAGAGCAAGGTGGTTCCAGGGAAGGAAACTGTAGCTATCCCGTGTCTTCTAATGAAGAGTGTGAATGGCAATCTGGTTTATTCCAGTCACTTCAGCAGTTTCACTTCACAGTGAAGTATAAACTCTCTACAAGGAATTGCTAACTTCTTATAAGAGGCGCTGGAAGTCAATCCAATCCCCATGGTTCATTCATCAGACCACAAATGATTATGGCTTTTGAGAGGGCAGACCCTCTTTAGTTCCACTCACAGGTGGAAAAGTTCATGAAGAAGGTGTAATTTAACAGTTGTGAATAGCGAAACTTTGTAATCGATGCTATTTTTCATCTGGGGCTCCAGCAGCACACACAGTGGCCTCATCAGATGGCCCAGTGTAAACCAGTTATGTCACTATACAAAAGCTGCACTACAGAAAGGATGTATTCATTACTGTAGAAATGGAGGACTTAAGATGAATGGGAAGGGAAGGTCTTCTGTACCCACCAAACTTACTAGTCAGGAGCTCCTGGCCTTGTTACTTGGACTAATTAAAAGGTAGAACATCAGGATATGGTAATATAAGAAACATACTCTGCACTACAGTATTTTGTTGAAGAGATTTCTCCTTCTATTCCTTGTGTATGTTGAGTCAGAATTCAACATTGCTTTTCACTGATGCTTGAATAGGACTTACACAGTTGAGTTTCCAGCATTGATCCAAGGGATGAGCAGAGTTTTTCAGTTGTGCTAAGTGTGGGCGCCAGTGATTAACTCTGACAGAATACTCATGATTGATATTTTCCTACATTATATTCTTCTCCAATTTTGCCATAAAGAAAGGCAATAAAGAATGGGAGAGAAGAGCATAAAGCAGGGAAAAATTAAATCGAGTGGCACAGGTCTGACAACTTCTTGCACATCCAGCAGATCTTACAGGCAGCAATTCTGCACAGAACTTCTAAAAGCTGCAATTTCATGTTATCAGTGAGTCTTTATATGCCACAACAGAGCACAGCAGCATTTCTTAAGATTTTGCTGACTCCCTCTCTCTTCTTGATCAGCTTCCTGGACTCAGTTACCAGTCTAGGTGATGGCATAAAGCTCAAAAGTGTTTTGAGATCTGTGGTCTACAGCAGCGATCCCTTGGCCCATGAGGCCATTAACCACCCACGAGGGTAGGTACCACTGGGCTCTTGTAGGCCAGGAAGAACCATTTCTGCCCTGAAGCAGGCTGATGCAGTTTTTGATTAGCATGGCACAGGCAGCTCCCAAGGGCCGAACTGAGATGCGTTTATGTCCCCCGAGCTTGGCGTTGACCGCGATTAACAGCACGGGCCGGCTCGGTCATAGCTGTCTCCGCCGCAAAGGCTGCCATCTGTGACCCACAACATCGCATTCCAACCTCTCCCAGCCGCCCGGAGGCAGACTGGCGCCAGTGTGTCCAGCAGCCCCCCACATATACCCGCCTCGCGGGCACCGTGACGTCAGGCGCCGCCGGCCAGCGATACGCAGAGACTTCCGCCTCGATACGCCGGGCCGTGCGGCAGTCGGACGTCCGACCTAGCGCAGCTACTTCCGCCTCAGTAGGTGTCATGGCGGCGGGGCGGGTGCTTCACGTAACAGCGTCCGGCCTGGCGCGGTCTCGCGCACAACTCTCGCGGTGACTCGCTGCTCCCCCCGCCCGTGTCCCCCTCTCGCCCTGGCCGCTCGCGCAGCTGCTCGGCTCTCGCTATATAAAGGGGCGAAGCGGGCAGAGCGGGCGGCTGGCGGCGGCGGCTGCAGCCCCAGGGCCGGCGAACGAGGCCGGGCCAGGCCGCGGGGCTGCCCGTGAGCCTGGGCGGGACGCGCGGGCTCTGGGGGGACGCAGCCGGGCAGGTTTATTGTTTTAGGGGCGACTTCCCCCGCCCTTTCTTCCCCCCCGTGGTTGGGGGCGTCCCGGGGGGCTCGGGACATGGCGAGCTCGACTAACACAAACCCCGTGGTAAGGACCGGGTCGGGGGGCGAGGGGGGCCCCAGGGGCAGCGCGGGCGGAGGGGGCCGGCGGGGCCCGCCGCCCCCTCCCCCGCACTCCCTTTCCCTCCCGCCGCCTGCCTTGAGCGGTCCCGGCCCCCTCCCCCTGGCGGGAAGGAGCGGCGCGGGGCGCAAGGCAGCTTCACCCCCACGGCGGGGAGCCAACTTGCGGCGCCCGGCGCCGACCGCCTCGGCGGCGGGGAGAGCGGAGCCGGGGGCGGCGGGAGCGGGGCGGTGGGAGAGGGGGCGCGGGGCGGCGGCTGAAGAAGCCCCGCGGGGTGGTTGGGGCCGGCGAGCTAGGTGTCCGGCGGGGAGGGGAGGACTGGCGGGGAGGGGGTGCTGCTGCCCGGGGAAGGGGCGAGAGCCGGAGCGAGCGGAGGGGGACTACGGGCGCTGCCGCTCGCCCGGCCGCCGTCCCGGGGCGAGGTGAAGCAGCGCCCGAGTTTCGGTTTTGTGGTGGTGGCGAAGCCCGGCGGGCTGCCGTGAAGCCATTTTACGTTGCTTTATAAGAAGGAGACGATGGTTGAAAAGCACTTATCCCTGCCCAGCCGGATCGGCTACGCCGAGCGAAAGCCCTAAACTTCTCTCCGGATAGCAAGGCAGTGTTTATTTTAAAAACAAAGGGAGAAAAAAAAAAGGCAAACAACCAAACCCCCAAAAGAACGAAGAAATGGAGGAAAAAAAAAAAAGACAAAACCATCCGTCTACCCCCGTTCCCTTCTCGTGCTTTCTGCACCTTGGCGGGTGGCTCGCTGCTGCAGTTGTACTCACAGAGGTTTGCAACAAGCAGTCACACAAACCTGCGCAGCCATCGAGCCCCCCTCGTCCGCCGCTCTCCTCTCAGCTTCTTTCCCCCTTGCGCGCCCCCCGGCCGCGACCCCCGCCCCGAAGCGCTGGAGGAGACAAACCCGGCGTCCCGACGGCGGGCTCGGCCCCCTTGTTTGTGGCTCTCAGATCCATCATGGCTTCCCTCTGCCTTTCTGCCTCCCTGCTCCTTGTGTTCCTCCTCCCTGTGGCTGCCCTGTTTATATAGAGCTATTGCCGCTCTCTAATATAGACTCTGCTAGGATGGGAAGGTGCTTTCCAGCCCCACGTCACCGCCTCTCCATTTAAACACCACATCAGCCTTTAAATAGGGAGCGAGCCGCGGAGCGCGGGCTGGGAGGTGCATGCGTCCGCGGCGGAGGCTGGGAGACAGGCAGCTTGTCTCTCGGATCCTGACCGGGCTTTCGTGCGGTTCCTTTTTTTGTCCGGTTCCCTTGCCGTCCGCGCTGCCTGTCCCTGTCGCCACTGGCCTGCGGAGCAGTGGTGCTTTCTGCTGGCTGGGGTGTCTCCTAGCCGATGTGAATGGATTTACCCTTGCATTTATGCATTGCACTGACAGTTTTCGTCCTCTCCTGCATTTCACACGGTTTAACTTTTTGTTTGTGTGTTTCTTGGGTTTGGTTTTTTGTTTTTCTTTTTGGGTTGTGGTAGTGGGTTTTTGGTGTGTTTTGGTTTGGGTTTTTGGGTGCCTGGCGTACAGTTAGTGCACAGTTCTGCGCGTCTGTAAGCTGTTTGAGAGTGGGTTGCCCAGGGAGGTGGTTGAGGCCCCATCCCTGGAGATGTTTAAGGCTAGGCTAGATGAAGCTTTGGCCAGCCTGATGTAGGGTAGGGTGTCCCTGCCGATGGCAGGGAGGTTGGTACTAGATGACCCTTGTGATCCTTTCCAACCTTGACTGATTCTATGGATGGAGAATGTATAGTTTAAACGGTTCTCGGTACATCAAGGAGCGATGTGCTACTTACTTTATGATCAAGTTCTGACTACAGTTGTCACCCTAGAAGTAACTTTAAAGCTTCATCTGTGGGTCATGGGCCACAGGTAGTACTCAGCGATTTTGATGTGTGACTGAACTGTAAAATTATTTTACTGCAGTACAGGCAGAACAAAGGTTTTAGACATCTTACTAATATTTGGTGTAATTACAATATTTAGCATTTGGCAGAACACAATACAGAAAAAAATGCAGAGCATTCTGGTTTTCCTTTGCAAATCTGAAATTTTACAGACCTGCCTGTGAGTTAGGGTCATACAAAGTAAAAGGGCTTTGATATTTTGTCAGGTTTTGTATTAGAATATTTTAGGAAAGTCGTCATCCATTACATTCAGGGCAGTCACTCTTAAGGATGTGTACAAAATGTGTGTGATCTGATTGTTAGTTCCCTGTCTTTGGCTATAAACTTCTGGCTTTATTTTCTGATTGTTTCTGTATAGTAAATTAGAGCCTCTGCTGGTGCCTTTTTTTTTTTTTTTTTAATAGGTTGGTACCAGATACCAAAATACACATTTTTAGAGTACTTGTGAATATCTTTTATTCATCAGTTTACTAACACGTGTGTTCTCTCGACTGTTTCTGTACTGGCTTAACCTCCATGAAGTTCTCTCAGAAGGTGTCTGGGTTTGCATTTGGAATAGTAAAAACCATCTTAATAGGAGCTTGCTTTAAGTATGTTATAGGCAAATTTTCAGTTCAGTAATAAAACGTTGCAGTAATGCATGCTCAACTCTAAGTCTCATTCAGTAGCAAGGATTGTGATGCTTACGCTACTAGGGTTACCCAAGATGAATAGGAACATTTTGAAATACTGCAACCAGATGATAACTTTGGACTTTGAGCCGAATGTGTATAACAGCATCATGGCAGCATGTGTTAAAATCTGAATTGCTAGAAATCTGTTCTTCCTAATAAAGGACACGTGAAACATGTTAACAGTTATATGCAGTGTTAGATTTTGTAGGTAACAAAGGTAATTTATTTGCAAAAGTCCACCAAAACATTAAAAAAGCTCATGGTTTAATGCTTATGATGTAGATTGTATGTGTTACTTTATTTTATGCACATCTTTGATCTAACTATGACGAAAACTAGTTACCTTTACTCTAGCTGTCATACAGCCAGCTGTCACATAGCTGCCAGCTTCCAGCTGTAACTGCACAGATAGAAGAAAGATTAGTGACATTTCAGGGATAACTATAGAAGCAACAAAGAGATGCAGTTTTTGTATCCTTGAAGCTGAAGGAATGTAGGAAGTGTAAGCCCCCAAAGGCGTGTGGCATTTCTTAAAATAGCATCCTGGTTGCTCCTCAGATTTAGAGCGTGTGCACGTGTATAGCAGTTGAGTTTCTTTACAAGATGCAGAGAGAAAGTGAAGTATAAATGTTTCCTTATGTTCCCAGAGGGGAAGTACTGGATTCCAAATCTTCTCTGTGTTTGTGGTTGTATCTAATAAACCAGGAATTTTAATTGTTGTCTTTATAGTAAGTGTTTGGAATAGTGTTTATTGAAGAATGATTTGAGTGTTTTGCTCTTAAAAGCACTTGACAGTTTACAGCAATGTACTCCTTATGAGGGAGGCACTTTAATGTAAACCAGATGAAAGCATAGTTATTTTAACAGGAATCTTTAAAATTGCCATTTTGTTCTCATTGCTTTCTCTGTATGCAGAAATTTATTGGAAAGCTTAACTCACCTGCTATCCTATCTTTATACCAGCTCAGTAGTTGTGTTATAATGCTTATTTTTTGAGTAAACAGTGTATGAAAATAACGTTGTCATTCAACTCTAGCCTTAGATGGTTTGTATAAACAACGTGATCATCATATAAATAATGCTTTAAACCAACACTTACTCTATGTCTAAAACAGTAACAGCATGCTTCCTTTTAAAGGTCAAGGCTTGAGGCTGTTTTGTAGTTTCACTGGATTAGCCTTAGTTGAGGTAATAGAGGAAGAGCATTCTGTGGTATTCTTCCAAATTCCACTATGGATGGCTCTTGAAGGCATTGCTGCCCACTCTATGGAAGGCATTGCATCCACCTAGGCTGAATGCTCAGTATCAGTGTACATACGAGAATGTTTCCAACTGGATGACTGTAGGTGAGATCAGACATGCTGTTTCATTGTAAATGTGCTGATACTTTGTTCTTTCTGATCCTACAGCCATCAGTGTATCACATATATTATGATACTACTTGATTAGAACACTGTCCAAAAATTTTGACCTGTCTTTAGATCTAGTGCACCGTGTGGCTTATGGAGAGCGATATATACACCTACAAACTGCTTGTGGGTTTATTAACCTGCATTGCTGTAGGCTTACTTGCCCCTCTGTGGTGCTGTTGTCTTTGGGAGGGGGCTTCCTGCTTGCTTCAGCTGTTGGAAGTTGCTCAGAAGGACACTATGTCAATGGCAGAGTGAACATCGATGCTCTTCACTTGTCTTTCTGCTTTTTTTGATTAATCAGCATTGGACAGTAGAAATCACAATTCCGATGTTGGATTTTTTTTCCCCCCCTTGCTGCACAGAGGTAAAAAGGAAACATTCCCAAGCAGATTGTTTGGCTGCAGGGTCAGTTTGGTGTATCTAAATGTTAGTATTATTTCCTAGGGCTTTATAGACTGAGGAGGAGGCAGCTTTGTGAATAGACTTGAAAAGAAGTCTGACCATGGAGAAAGGAGAATGCAACTGCTGGGAGACATTATTAAGGACTGTTTGCGTAAAATCTGCTCCAAGCTAGAAGCAGGTGCCGATCTGTTGGAGGGTAGGAGGGCCCTGCAAAGGGGCCTTGACAGGCTGGATGGGCAGAGGCCAATGGGACAAGATTTAACAAGGCCAAGTGCAGGGTTCTGCACTTTGGCCACAACAACCCCAAGCAGCTCAACAGGCTGGGGACAGAGTGGCTGGAGAGCAGCCAGGAAGAAAGGGACCTGGGAGTATTGGTAGATAATAGCTGAAGGTGAGCCAGCAGTGTGCCCAGGTGGGCAGGAAAGCCAATGGCATCCTGGCCTGTATCAGGAACAGTGCAGCCAGAAGGGCAAGGAAGGTTCTTCTTCCCCTTTACTCAGCATTGGTCAGGCCACACCTTGAGTACTCTGTCCAGTACTGGGCTCCTCAATTCACAAGAGATGTTGAGGTACTGGAAAGTGTCCAGAGAAGCGCAACAAAGCTGGCGAGGGGCCTGGAACACAAACCCTATGAGGAGAGGCTGAGGGAGCTGGGGTTGTTTAGCTTGGAGAAGAGGAGTCTTAGGGGTGACCTCACTGCTGTCTGAAACTACCTGAAGGGAGTTTGTATCCAGGTGGAGGTTGAGCTCTTCTCCCAGGCAACTGGCAACAGCACAAGGGGGCACAGTCTCAAGTTGTGCTGGTGGCTTGATATTAGAAGTTCTTGACAGAGAGATTTGCCCTTGGAATGGGCTGCCCTGCAAGGTGGTGGAGTTGCTGTCCCTGGAGGTATTCAAGAAAAGGCTGGATGAGGCACTTAGTGCCGTGGTCTAATTGATTGGACAGGGCTGGGTGCTAGGTTGGACTGGATGATCTTGGAGGTCTCTTCCACCCTGGTTGATTCTATTCTTTTATTGGAAAAGTTGACCTAATAGATGATCTAAGAGGGGAATTTAAGGAGAAAACTCAGCTTCTATCCTGTGGGAATTTTTATTGTAATTTCAGACATACAGGTAGTTCTGTTGTCTGAGTAAAATAACTGACATGCTTGAGGTTAAGCACATTTATTTGCAGAATGTGGTTTTGGCATTAAGAAACAGATGTTTCTGAATACAATAAGGGACAATACACAGAATATGTGCTAGCTGAATTGTATAAGCATTGTACAAATTTGTATAAGCTTTACTTAATTATAGAAATAATAGGACTTAATGTTAGGTAGAACATCTTATTTGTGTCTTCTGTGAATTGGATGCAAGTGGAAAAAATAGTCTTATTAATGATGCTTGGTATTTCTCAGTCGCTATGAAGATTTAAAATTAGTGCTCAAGAGTGGTCTGGCTTTGAAAGTCTGTTTATAAGCACAATTAATGCTGTTGTTAAAGCTTGGGTACATGAACATGCAGTATTGTTTTCAGGGAACCAATCTGAAAGTAGTCTTTTGGGAAGTTTTGGATGAAGGTGTTGTAATTTTCAAGGGTGGTGAATGTACCTTGTTACTTGAGGCCAGATTTTTTTTTTTTTTGAGAGAGACAAGGGACAAAAACTTGAATTCTAATATTTCTGCTACTTGATTTGCAGCAGCATGTTTTAAACACAAAAAGTGGCAAAGTGGTGAGAAGTAAAAGGTAAAAATAAAAACTAGCCCAAAATACCCAAAGGTACTGATAGGATACCATTTATCAGAATAGTGACACGTGGTTTGCAGGATTTTGTTGATGATTTCTTGCTTTTATTTTCTTATTTCTTTTCCTTATTGGTTTTTTTTGCAGTTTTTTTAAGAAAAATTGCTAGAGTATGTCCCAATGTGTATTTTGTTTTTGAATACTAGAGACAATGTCCTAAGCAACTGGCAAACTGCTTAGTTGTTAGTTCCAGGCTTCCAAATAGGTTCTTTGTAATGTCAGTTAATTTCTTTAAAGTTTTTGTTTGTTTGTTTGAATTTTTTTTGTGTGGTTTTTTTGTTGTTGTTAGGTTTTTTTGTTTGTTTTTTTTTTTAAACATTTGAAAGCAAAGATCCTAAATTTCCTTGAGTATGCTGCTATTCCCTCTTTGTTATTCCCTAACGTAGGCATAACAATTCTATAATGTGTGGGATAACATCTTTAGCATATCTGTAACAGATTTAACGCTGTTGGGGTGTGTTAAGCAACTGCTTATGCATATAATAAATGTTTCAAGCATGTGCAGTAAATTTATATAGTTCTAGCATTCCTGGACTGACTGCATGTGCTTGATGCAGGTTTTTTATATGTCTATAGACTAGATGCAGCTCTCCTGGGGTGCCAAACCCACTGCATGAATCCAGAACAATTGTTTTGTAGATATACAACATATCTGATGTGTGTGGCATTTAGGATTTATTGTCTAAGGATATTATGGAACGGGTTATAGGAAGATGTTAGCTTAAAGAAAGTGGTACCTACTTCAGTTTAGAAATGGTCTCTCTCCATCCCAAGAAACAGACTTGGTCACTGAAGTATATAGGTTTCACAGTCCAAATTTAGAGCTCATTGTGCTACCTTGCAATTAGATAGCACAGATAATTAAACTGAACCAAAACAGCATTGAGGTTCACATGTATGTAGAGAGGTCCAAGCTGTACTGTTTAAAAGGTACAGCAGTACAACTATCCTGCTGTCCTATGATGTAAATCTTGTGCTTTGACTGATAGAGCTAAATATTTACATAGTTTTAAAAAATTGTACCTGCATTTTAAAATTCACAAAATGGCTGACATTGAAAGGGTCCTCTGAAGGTCATCTTGCAGATTGCCTGCAAGCAGGGCCACTTATAGCCAGTTGCCCAGGACAGCATCAGATGGCTTTTGAGAATCTTCAGGGATGGAGACTACACAACTTCTTTTTCCAACTTTAAGTCAATTGACAGCTTAGGCATGAAATCCAACATAATGGAATAATAATGGGTTTGTAGTATTTCCCCCTCAAAAAGAGAAGTAGCGACTGAAGACAGAAGTCTGTCTAGCCTAATATCCTGTCTTCAGTAGTTTCTGTAAACAGATGTGTGAAGAAGAACAGGGACTCAAGAATGCTTCCAGTAAATTTTTTTAAGCCCTTGGAATTTTTCAGCTTGAGATCATTCTGAGCTGTATTTGATGCTTATTGAACTAGCAAGCACTAACAAGTTTCTTTCATCTGTGTTTATGTAATATACTTTCAGACTTTTAATTTTATTTGATGTGGACATTTTGCACACATCCAGATATTTTTCATATGCAGTATGTACAGTGGCAAGCAAGTGGGAAACATTTACTGAATGGAAAACAACCTCCTTCTTTGTGTTTTGAATTGCACTCCTCATGACTTGAAAACTCTCGTACCATAGTTATGTCACAAAATAGAGCAAACACTCTCTTCCCTTTTCACCTCATTTGAGCTGTCCTTGCTGATTTATACCAACCTAGATGTTTTAGTCACTCGGAAGTATGCAGTGTATTCTGTAACGCACTTTTCAGAGGGTATTTTGGGGAAGAAACCTTAAGTTCAAATTACAAAGTTCTTTCAAAAAAGGCTGACGTGTTTGGTTTTTTCTACAGCCTAAATTGTACAGATCTGTAATTGAAGATGTCATCAATGATGTCAGAGAAGTTTTTCTGGACGAAGGAGTGGATGAACAAGTTCTTATGGAACTTAAAACAGTAAGTTGAAACTGAAGATTTTTGGGTTTAATAGACCAATCCAGCAGTTGGTTTTTGGATCTGCTTGTTATTGTACACAGTAAAAATGCTAAATTTTGAGTTAGCTAAGCATTGTATTAATCTGCATTCTGTAGCCCCATATAATTTCAATTATGCTTGCTGTATGAAGAGCTCTGATCACCTTTAATTTCCCTAATCTGTCTTGTTAATCTTGACATAAACTAACAACAGGCATCCAGATTCATAGTATTATTTTGGTCACTGAAACTGTCTTTAAAAAATAAATAGAAAAATGTTTATTTTAGAGGCAGACAGTTCTTAAAGTTTCTCTGCAGGAAAAACAAAACTTTCTGTATTTCAGTTTTGTCTCTGAAGAAAAGGAGTTCCATTATCAAATGCATCATCTGATTTTTGCATGTATCATGATTTGGGGAGGTATTGATTTTGCATCTATTGCAAAATTGCATTGTGCGCATTGCTGCATTCTGAGGTGGATTGGAACCATGGTTCCAAAAGAAAGGCAGATTGTTGGCCTGAGTTGTAGTGGATTCTCCTGTGGCTTTATTCAAATTCTTCCTGAATAAATGAAGCCTTTCAAAAGGGAAGAGAAAAGTCAAGGGGGAAAAAAGTGAGATTAAAAAAATAATCTGAAAGGAAACAGGAAGAGCATAGGTCTGCTTATCTCAACTCTTGTGTAAGGACTTCTGCAGAAATTAGGACACACCACACTCAGTATTTTTAAGTATTAAAAATGTGGAGTGAGAAAGCAATTTTGGAGTTTGTCTAGATAGAAAGAGATGAAGACTTTTATCACTAAACCATGACCTGTCTTGTTGGAAACAGAGTGAGAGCATTAGAAGAAAAACACCATTTTTGTTTTGTTTGATATTTGTCACACACATGTTCTACAAATGATGTCAGAAAAGATTGAATGAGGAAAGAGACAAGAAGGAAAATGAAGTATTGAAGGCAAAGGCTTAGGGGAACACTAAGTGGGACTTGGAATTGGGAGTCCTGGGTACCTATTGTCTCTTTTTTTAATCTGATGTATTACAGTTTATTTACAATCCTGTCTTTGTGCAAGAGCTGCTTTTCTTTTTGCATCTGTGGCTTTGGGAGATATGTCAGCTGATACCAAGAACTGAAGGGCTGGAGAAGCTGATTTGGATATTGTAGTAGAAACGGTGTAAATGTACAGATGCATTATTTTAGGTATACTGATAATTTCTGTTGAAGTGTGTTATGAGGCACTTGTCTTCAAACAACTTTTATTGAGGAGTTCCAAAAAGAAATGGCTCTAGGAAAACTGTAATATAAAGATTTGGTTTTGTGATTAAAGCTTATTTAAAGGTACTAGTTTATTTATTCGTGCTTCTATTGGAGTTGAATCTTACATAGTTGGAAGAGAGAATGTTAAAGCTTAAGCTTGGGCTCAGAGTTCTTAAGGTATCTTTAATTCCTCATCTTCAAATGTTACCTTTCCGGAGTTAACTCTTCAGTCTGTGTTTTCCTAAGTTTTTTTGGGTGAAGTACACCATATAAGTGAACAGTGAAAACAAACTCAGTTTTGGAGTACTGTCTTTATAGTGTTACAAATCTTACTGAGTAAATTTCATTCACAAATTTCTCTTCGGTTTTCCAAACTAGCTGTGGGAGAACAAGCTGATGCAGTCCAAGGCTGTAGATGGTTTCCACTCAGAAGAGCAGCAGCTTTTGTTGCAGGTGCAACAGCAGCAGCAGCAACAGCAACAGCATCATCACCACCACCATCATACGCAACCTCAGCCGCAGCAGACTGTGCAGCAGCAGTCTCAGCCACAACAGGTCCTTATTCCAACATCTCAGCAAGGTGAGACATACTGTCTAGTGTCTCTGGCAAAAAAAACCCCTCAAGTTAGACCAACTCCTTAGTGTATTCTAAATCTGTAGTAGGATGTTAATCTAATGGATAACTTTGTGACTGTGTTAAATTTGGTCTCTACTTGCCTCTACTTAGTGGATCAAGAGGGCTGTCTTGGTGAACACTGTCATGGTAGTTGTGCTAGTCATAGTCTTCAGAAGATTTTGGAATAACTGAATTCTTCTGGTCTTCTACATAACTTGTGTTTCAGAATCAGATTTTGTTAAAAATCCATGGGTCTGTAATTTCAAGCCAATATTCACATGCAGTCAACAATTTAGTCATGAGGTAGTAACAGTAGGAGCAATTTTTTTTTAAATACTGGTTTTTCTTAATGTAAGTGGATGCTTGGGGTGAAAAAATATTTGTATATGTAACAGTCTGTGTATATACAGGTGATGGTTTTTCATGTTACCATAAGTTTCAAGGGAAAAGCATAATGGTTGGGTTTTTCTTTTTTGGTCTTACAAAATTTCACAGTTCTGGATATCCAAAGTATATTTTAGCTGTCTATAACAGTATTATTTCTTGTATTTATTGTCTTGTGTATTCTCCATTAATAATTTAAAGGAAACATTTTCACCAGTCACAACTTAGTTTGACAACTAAGATAAATACTACTGCATTTTATTGTATGTATCCTGTGTAAACAAATCTGCCACCTGTTAAATGTTCAAGTTGAGTTTTCAGTGTGCTGCTAAGATTATGGTGCATTTATCTCTGGTAGTCAGTCATAAAGCAGTCTTTTTATCAGATTTCCTGAATCAGAGCCTATGTTGTTATAGGCACAAAGGATAGCTGTGAGTTGGTTTACGCCTTCACTCTCCTCAGCAAAACCCAAAACATGCCCCAAAACCCAACTACCATATAATCAAAACAAAAGAATTGGTGTGACACAAACACGTTGTTGGGTTTTTTGATCCCATTGTTATGCTTTTTGGGGATTTGTGATTTTTTTTTTTTCCTGTTGTTTTGTTTGTTTTTTTTTTCTTTGTATTTTGAATCTTGCTTTACATGGGGTCAGACTAGGGTACTGAAGCCCTTGAAATAGATCTGTAAAACAAAAACAGCCATACTGTCTCTCAGAGCTGCTGTTGTGTGTTGTTTTGAGATGAAACGCTAAAAGATCAGAGGCTGCTCAGTAGCTTCTTGTTACGCTGCTCAGTTTATGTTTGGGTGATGTTATTCTGACTTGTATGTTTTTTGAGCAGACTGCATGGTTTTTCATGAAATGCTGTTTTTTATTTCTAGCACCTCAGCAGCAGGTTATTGTTCCAGATTCCAAGCTGATACCGCACATGAATGCATCAGGCATGGTAAGAAAAGCAGAAGTTTATACATGCGTCACTGTCATTATGGAGGTTGTTTTGATTAAATAGTGAACACAAATCTAGGCACATAACCCTAGTTACATATTCTCAGGCAATATGTTCTGAGAGGGAACACTCAAAAGTGCCTGGTTAAAAAGTTTTTCTTGTATTTCAGAGTGCTGCAGCCACTGCAGCTACGTTGGCTCTCCCTGCTGGAGTTACTCCTGTTCAGCAGATACTTACAAATTCAGGTTAGTGTCTTAGCACTGAGATTAAACAACGGTGTTGAGAGGGCTTGGGAGGGAGAAATTCTGGGTTCTGCTTTCTGCTATATGTTGTTAAAAAGCAGAATTTCACAATCCACTCTTACAAGGTAGTGCAGTTTCTTCACTAGACTTAACAAACCTCGTGGTTCTGTCTGTCCTAACAGTGGTATCACAGGTTAGATTTCATGCAAGGTTTTCTGACTTTTTAATGAAGCACATGAAGCAAGAAGACAGGTGTTGGTGTCCCTCACCTTTACCTGTTTCTGAACTTAGTAGTGTATGATCTGAGCACAAGTAATAGACTGGTTATAAAAGAGCAGGATCACTTCACCTGTGACTTCAGATGAGAAGTATTTTAATGTTTCTCCTATGTGCTGAGTTTTTAATTTTGCTGTTAATGCTAGTTTTATTTTAGATTTGTCATTTTAAAATGCAATGATGTATATTTAGGATATAATCTTATTTTTATGAACAGCATACCTGATGCTTCAGGTACTTTTGTATTATGTTGATTTTATAAGCTGGATTCTAGGTCTGTTCCACCTGGAGGGAAAAGATCTGAGAAAGCTAATTTTCCAGAATCAGTTGCTGCTTTTGCCAGAGTAATTAATCTGGTCTGCTCAGAATCACCTGGGACTTAACTTTCCTGCTTTAGACATTTGACTATTTAGTGGATATATAGTTGAAATAAAATTTAAATGTGTAGCTTTTACAAAAGTTCAAATCTCTCTAACTTCAAAGACCTTATTTTGGTATATGTTAATTTGTCTTTCTGTCTGTAAAATCTGTCTTTTAAAACACAAGGTATGTTCATTAAGTGGGAGCCTGTGATGGTTTGGGAGTTACCCACCCCCACACACAATGAAATCGCCCAGACTAGGCTCAGCCAGCTGGAAGTTAAGGAATGAAGCTGTATGTACAGCTTAGCACAATTTACAAGCATGTGTATATATACACAGTTACATACAAGTTAAAAGTCCTATAGGAACACAATGCTGTTCCCAGAAACCAGATAGCCAAGAGGGCTTCCAACCCAAACCACTTCCTCCCCCCTCCTTCTTTCCCTCCCTTCAGAAATAACCAGATCAACCCCCATGTATGTCATGTGATAAATTTGGAGAGATCTGAGGTCAGATGTCAAAAAGACGACAAGTAGATTAGAGGAAAAATGGTTAGGTCGAATTAGGGTTAAGACAGAGGCAACCACAGAGACCAGACCGCCAGAAAGGAGAAGCAGAACTGAACAATGTGTGAGAAGTGAGTGTCTTATCTATATTTTTACTAGTTGTGTTTCTCAGCAGAAAAACGAGGCATATAGGTTACTGTTGGTTTTTTTTCTTTCTTCTCACAGCTGAGGATTTAATTTCTCTCAGTAAAATATTCCAATTAGCCTCAAAACAGCACAATGCCAATGTTTAAAATACTGTGCTGTGTTAGAAGATTAGACTTTGGCTTGCACATGTAAATTTGTTTTTGGGTTGTGTGCCTCACTTTTCTGATGCAGTTGCTCCAGCATGGTGTCTTTTCAGTGATGAAAGTGAAATATAAATGCACCTTCTCCTGGTGTTCTTCTAGGAAACAAACTTCTAAACTAAGGTAATTTTAAAAGTTAATTTCTGCATTTGGTTAACTTGATGCTTATTTTATTACAGGCCAAATCCTCCAAGTAGTTAGAACTGCAAATGGAGCTCAGTACATAATTCAACCACAGCAGCCAGTCGTTCTACAACAGCAGGTCATACCACAAATGCAGCCTGGTGGAGTACAAGCACCTGTTATACAGCAGGTAAAGAAAAAGTTCTGACAAGGCATACTTGAAAAAAAAATGTAGTAATTTCTTGAGCAATTTGGAAAAGAACACAAAGTCACAAATGGTATACATGGTGAAAATTAAATACTTCAGAAATGTGTGGTTTTAGGATTTAAAAATTCAAAGTATGGTTTTCAGTGTCCCTCTTAGTCTTGTAAATTATGACTGACTGCAGTAAAAAAATCTGTGTGTCCCCTGATGACCATTATGCTATGTGCATAATCCTAGTATTTGTGCCTTTAACAGTGTCTGTATTGGTTAAAATTATTCTGTCACATAACATGGAGAAGAAAACACCTCCGACAAACACACATACCTGATTACAGTTTTACCAGGGTTTTTGTTCAGCTGCAAGATCAAATGTGTAGGTATTGAATACAGCATTCATTTGTTGTTCTGTAGTTGAAGCATAAATAACAATTTGTAGAGGTTTAAAGTTAAACGTTTTATAGAGAAGGCTTAAAAATAATCTTTTTACTTGAATTTAAGCATTCTTCTGCTGTGCTTGGAACTCAAGTGTGGTAGTATTTTGGAATGGAAATACAGAAGTTTTTCTTAGATTTAGCAGTAAAAAAATGCAGCAAAATGCAGAAAATGAACATGAAGTAGTGAGAGAAGGTATGTTATTGAAGATTAAGTTATGTATCTGGCATAGGTGGAATATTTGTAACTCTTGCTTCTCTAATTCATGCAAGTCAGACTGATATGTTTTAGTTGTTTTCTGTAAGTGATGTGGTAGCTTATTATGTTAGCAGCCACAGCACTTGTAATGATATTCCATTAGGTTTTGGCTCCTATCCCTGGAGGGATTTCCCAGCAGACAGGAGTGATTATTCAGCCTCAGCAGATCCTGTTTACAGGAAATAAAACACAAGTCATACCTACAACAGTGGCTGCGCCTACGCCAGCACAAGCACAGATTCCTGCAGCTGGTCAGCAGCAACCGCAGCAACAGGCGCAACCACAAGCACCACTTGTTCTCCAAGTTGATGGAGCAGGAGATACATCATCTGAAGAAGAGGAAGACGAGGAAGAAGACTATGATGATGATGAAGAGGAAGACAAAGAAAAAGATGGAGGTGAAGATGGCCAGGTTGAAGAGGTAAAGTGAACATTATTTCAGAAGACTGAAGCATGCTTGTGTTTAATTTTTTTTCTGCAGTATTTGGAAGAACATCATATGCTTCAGTAATACTACATTCTGATAACTTTGAGAGTAGAACTTATCCTTGCACTTCAAGTTCCTTATTTTCGTATATTGAAGTTAGGGACACTGTCTATTAGCAAAGCATCTTAAAATGTGGATGAGGAAGGTGGGGGGGACAGGAAAATCGCTAGTAGTCTCTACAGAAAACTACAGAAAAATTGTTTTGTGCTTATTAGGGGTTGGTTTAGCTTCTAAGATGTTGGTTTACATGAAATTGAAAAACAAAACAAAACAAAAAAAAAACCAAATAAATTTGTGCTGGAACAGAGTATTAGATAAACAAGTTTTTAAAAAAGTAATTTTTAAGGGTCCAGACAAGTTATTTTGGATGTATCTATGCAAGACCATCTTAAAGCATCTGCTTTCCCTCCTGTAAAAAGTTTCTTGATGTGTTGAGGTCTGTTTCTGTTTGTGATACTTTGAACATGAATAAGTTGTGGAATTTCTAATGGCACATTAAAGCATCCACTGCTTAGGCGCTTTAGAAAATTGAAGATCAGTATAACAATAGGGTTTTTGTGTAAAGACAGATTGCAGAGAGGAAGCTCCTTACCATGATGCTAGTGGAACACTGAAACAGGTTGCCCAGGGAGGTAGCTGAGGCTCCGTCTTTGGAGATATTTAAGGTCAGGGTGAACAGGGCTCAGGGCAACCTGATCTAATGGATGATGTCCTCGCTAGTTGCTGCAGGGGCATCGGACTATATGACCTTTGGAGGTTACTCCAAACCAAAACATTTCATGATTAAAGAAGCAAGAATGATTGTGGTGACAAAAGGCAGCAGTGCCTAGAATCTGCCCTGGACACTGAAGTTCCAGACTATAACTGATAAAGGGCAGCTTGTCAGGAAGGAGGGCAGAAAGGAAGAGTGTGGCCATCAGCCTTCAGCTGGAAAGCCTAATACACTCTCTACATTTTAAATCCTTTAGTTCATAAACAAGACTGTAGACTGGTGTGAGTAATCACATTCACATCTCCAATCTTCTGAAACAGCATAACTTTTTGCATATGTTTATTTCAGGAGCCTCTTAACAGTGAAGATGATGTGAGTGATGAGGAAGGACAAGAACTGTTTGATACAGAAAATGTTGTTGTGTGCCAGTATGATAAGGTAATCTCTAAAGAACAGAATCCAATAATTACACTTCTTACCAAGTTACAACTTTTAAGTATTATCTTTGTGATAGTACAGGTAGATCTGTAAAGATTATAATGTGAATGGTAACACAAGAATTAGCTATTGTTTGTTTTTAAACAAGGTTTCTGTGACATGTTCATACTAATCTTGGTCATGAGTAAAGCTTTTTCTTCATCTTTGACCTTTATCAAAAGGTCAGTCTTCTGTGCTCAGGGTAAGTGAATATTATGATTAAGTTTGTATGCTTGCTGTGGCCCTGAATAGAAGTAATCCTTATGATTTAGGCTTGTGGAAAATGTTTTTTGTCACTAAGAAATATCTTCTTGATGATAGAATAACTACCAGAGAGAGTGTCAGAGCTCTTCATAACACGTAACTAAGTGGTGTAGCAATCCATGCAATAGTTAGTGCATGATTTTGACCTTGCAGAACACAGATCTGATGTACTCATGGAAAGCATTAGAACACTGGAATCTCATTCCTGACATGTAATTGTCAACCAAAACCTGTCATTGTTTTAGTTCATGTGAGTTGGAATTTTTTTTTCCATTATGGTATCTTCACATACGTTGAATGTCAGCATTGTTTTATTGCACAATGAGTGATATCGTTTGCAGCTTATCTGTAACTGCCTCTTTTGTATCACCAGTGACATTTCGATATGTTCCAGACGATTACTGAATTCTTAAATCATGGAGACTCCAGCCAGCACAGATCTGTTCTGGAATGATCTTGTTTCACTGCAAAAACAGTGTCTTACCCTTGTTTTCCTGTCTTGAATTATTTATTTCTCATTCCTCTGAGGAGTTTACTTATCACATGACAGCTCAGATGCTTCTGATGGGGGATTTTTGTTGAATGCCATTTAGAAGGGCAGGAAGAGCCAAAGCTTTGCTGTCACCCCTGGCTTTTTATCTTAAAGCAAGCACAGACCAAACAATGGCACTAATAATTGATAGAGTGCTACAGTCCTGTGTGTTCTGGTGCTATTTTACTTGTTTGTTCCTTCGGCAATGTAGTAGATGATGAGACTTCCTGTCCTTGATAGAAGTATAATGAAACCAATGGAGTTTCCTTGGATTTATGTTACCAAATCTTTGGTAACATTTTCCTACCTTTTTTATAGATCACTTAATTACATTTTGTTTATGAAAATCTTTTCTGTTTTGGACAGCATTTTGGCTTTCTGAAAGATCTTTGCCTTCAAATTATCTTTTTGTCATAGTTCTTAATTGTGCTAGTGATCTTTTGCTCTTTCTGATGCCCGTTTTGATGGGTGACATGTATTTATCTGCTCTCTACTTACTGTATGTATGTTGTTGTGAGTTTTAGATTTGTTTGGAGTTGTGTTGTGATTTGGTTTCAGGTATTTTTATTGTTTATTTGGTGGTGTTTTTAAATTAACTCTTCAGACTGAATTTTGTTCATTTTCTTTTAGTTCAGGTTAAAGAACATAAATGTAGCTAAACATTTTTCTAATTGATTTATTGACTTACTGGCCCTTGAGAAAACGTTTGTCATATATAGTTGCTGTTGGTTGTGGTGACATTTTTATAATGTACACCCTGCACACTGTCATAAACTTAAGTTTTGTGGGTTCCTCACTTCTTCATGAAGAAGGACTTGACAGTACAGTATCTAAAACAGTCTCAGTCTTCCTGCACATTGATACTTACTCAGTAAGCATAAGATAATTAAAGTCTTCTAATACTAAAACTACTTCTTGTCTGTGTATCTTCTCTGAAACAGAGAAGATATACAGGTGATCTTGCTCTGGCAGGGAAGTTGGTCTAGATAATCTTTTGAGGTTCCTTCCAGCCCCTAACATTCTGTGATCTCCTTCACTACAGTTGTCAACCTGCTTTCTGTAGTCAGGTAGCATTTGTTTGGGAATGCACATGAAGAATTTAGAGTTACTTCTGTGTGAAATTTTTATGAAGAGAGTATGAATAAAAGTTGGTTTATTCTTATCCTGTGACAACAAGAAAATACCCATTAGAACCTAGAAGTCCATTATGCCACAGGCTCATGTTAATGGGACTCTCTAAGGAACAAGAATGAAATGAATGCTTTCTTTTATTTATGTTCTGTCATAGTATTTCTTGGGTTCTTGCAAATAGCTGAACCAGCTCAATCTTACAAATTTCTTTAACCAAAGCCTTTAAAGGGCCAGTATTTTAACTGTGAAGACTGACTTCACTCCATCATCCTCAGTACTAGAGATGATACTTCTCTCAGTGTCACTGACACTTTGTTGAGAGCTGCAGTATTAATCATACACAGTGACTCCCCACTGAGGAGAATTTGAAGAATGTTAAGACTAAGATATATATTCTGTGTCAAACTTTGTACATTCTGTATTAACATTTGTTACCAGAAAGGTTTTCAGACTGAAAAATCTTACAGAAGTCTGCCTTTTAACCAAAACTTGACTTACCGAAACCTGGAGGCAAACTACAGTATTATTAGAAAGTGGAATAGGCCTGCTGCCTTCTCCATGCATAACAAACTAGTTTTCATGCAGAATGGAGTTTAGGTGCAACTAATAAAAACTTACATTTGACCCTTTCAGAGGTGGTTTTAAATGGTGGCCTTCCTGTTAACAGTGGTTGAAATGGGGATTTCTGTCTTTCAAGTGGAGCTTTGTGGCTGTCATAATCAAAGACAGTTTAATCAAATTACATTGGATACATTTAATCAGCTAGATGTGTCTCTCTTCTCCCTTTCCAGCAACTTCTGAAAAAGTGTGATGTGCTTTAGATTTTGGAGTATCGCTTTGTTAGCAAGCTTTTGTGACAATTGCCATCTCTCCTTTTAAAAGATTAAAACAGAAAGTACTGCTATATGCATAATCTGTTTTTCATAACTAAATGCAGAACTCATTATCAGGATATTTGTAGTAATCTGGTAAGGTATGTGTAATAGTTACTTCATTTTTTTTCTTGCCTTATGGTTTATTTGATCATTACACATTTCTGATACAGAGTAGTATTAGTTTAACTTTTTTTTCTCTGTTTTTAGATTCATAGAAGTAAAAACAAATGGAAATTTCATCTCAAAGATGGCATCATGAATCTTAATGGAAGAGATTATGTGTTTTCCAAAGCCATTGGGGATGCAGAATGGTGAAGTTTTAAAAGACAAAACATAAAAACTCCCTGTAAAGGGAAAAAAAAAGTCAAAAGCGGTAAAGGTTGAGACTTGGATGTATACTCCAATCAAAATGTGTATCTGCACATCAGAAATAAACAGTAAACAGAAGTTTTGGAACAAAGATAAATTGTGGCAACAAGACACTACTTCAGATGAGCAAGCCATGGACTGTAGCAGCTATAGCGTTGTCTGGGAGCTGGTTTTGTGTGTTAGGAATACCTTAATTATCAATTAAACATACAGGTACCTACAGCTGGTATTTAGCATGTAAGGCTTTGTTCCCCCTCTCCCCTTCTTCCCATAAGATTAAAAAAAAACTTCCACTGATTGAAGGAACTCTTCCCTTTGATAGATTATTAATCTGAAAATGCTTATTGTGTGTACAAATCTTTGCTTTGAACACTTCCTTTTGGTAGTGAGGATGGTCAGAATGTTACATAAACTGTGTGCAGGCTTTGTACAGAAGGGTAAGAATTAAGGTGTTAAATTTTAAATAACTTGTATAAGGAAAATATTTTTAATTCTGATATGCTCTTTAATTATTGTATCTATTTGTTTTCAGTTCCCCATAAACAGGTTTGTTGTTCCTAGCAGTTAAAAATGGTAAAATGATCATTTATATTTCCAAATGATTTTAATTTCGTGTAAGTGATGATACCTTTTAGGGCTGTATTTTTAAAATTCTAAGCACCTGTAGCTCCCTTCCATGGAAGTCAGACTGCTTAACTTGTTAGTTATATTTTTGCTGTTTGGTGGTAGCTCAGCATCACTGAACTGAAATGATTAATACAGCTTCTATTGACTTTTTTGTTTGGTGTTTTGGTTTATTTTTTTTAATTAAAAAGGCTTTGGAGACTTCTTGAATTGAATATGTGGGTAATGACATAAAAGATGCATTCCATCACCTGCTTAATCTACATAGATAGTCCAGACATCAACAAATACTTAAACCACAAGAATTACTACATTTTTAATATAGAAAATGACTGAAGACTCTAACATTGTGGCTGCAACTATGTTAATCAAAGATCTGCTTTACTGAAGTGGCACCATTTAACTTAGTTGCAGTTAATCTCTAAAGTTTCCAAGTGGCACGTAGTTTGAAGAAGAGAGCCGCACAGCTTTGAGAACACAATTTTTATTAGAGTATCTTGAGACTGTCTCAGTAACAGAAAATCAAGCAGTTGGATGCACTAAACCTTGTGTAGTCACTTTTTCACTTGCCTTTTCCAGAGGTTTTGTTTTTTTGTGGTGAATTTTTGTTTGAGGTTTTTTTTTTTTTGTGAAAAGCAACAAGGTTGCTCCTTCTTCTCTTCTCCCAAGAAGTGAGAAAACTTTTTTTTCATGGATATGTTATTCTTCCAAACCCTACTTTTGAAAACAGTTGCTTTTGAATGAGGAGAAGGAATGGACAGGACACTGCAGAAACTGAGTTAATGTGGCTTACTATTTAAAAACTTCTGTCTTTCATTGAGTGCTTGGAAATGTGATGATAAAAGGATGCAGAGAAGATAATTTTAACTGAATTGGGAAGGACTATTCGGAAACAGACATCTGAAACATTTCTGACCTTTTTTTTGCTTAAGAATTAAAACTTTTGAACATTACTTAATGACCTCACAAGTATATTTTATCAGTGTGTAACAACTGTTCTAATTTTCATTCTCTGATTTACTTGCCTCCAAGTGCATTCTCAGTAGTACATAGAAAACTCAGAACACATTGTAAAGAGGGTTTGTTGGGTTTTTGTTTTGTTTTTCTCTGGTTTTCCATACCTGTGCTCTCATTGATGCAGACTAAAACTGCCTATAAACTATGTCTGGAGCTACATAGTTGTTAGTAAGCCATCTACACATATAAGCTTTATGAAAGGTTAACTGATGTTTCTTCTAATTCATTCTTAAGTAATGGAATCATCATTTAGAGTGTATTTTTTACTTGGGACTTCAGGTTATCTCAGACTGATGTTTGCTTTCCTCTGAACAAAGCAGATCCTTTGGTTCATTTTTTTACCACCGTTGACACGTTTATATATGATTGCAATGAAATCAGTATGTACCAACTAGTTCCTTCCCTCGCCTTTTCCGCATCTGTTACTAATAAGTCTTAGGTAGTGGATTTCAGTAGAATTCCCATAATGCTGCACAGCCAAACCAATAAAAGGGAAGAGAAAAAAAATCCCTTTAGCTGTTGATTGCTGTTTATACTTCTGGAACCCAGGTTACTTTCACAACACTTTATTTTCATACATCTTAGTGATTTTTATTTTTTTTTAAGTCTTTTCACCCTCATACATATTAGAAATGCATAGCCTTTTTATTTATTTGTAAGGGATAGCAGAACTGTAAAAGTAACTTACGCTTAGCCTGTTCTGAAGGATACTAAAAGCTTTCTGAACATGCACAGTCTCTGTCAAGCTAATTGTACGGTATGCTTTTCAGATAAGAGGGTTTGTCTTCTAATTTAAATACCTGTGAAGTTTTCAGAAAGCCAGTTGAAGATGAACACACCAAACTGTGCTCTTATTGCTACATCAAGTGTTCCTTTTTTTAAAAATCAAAAAGCATGTTTTAATTTCATTTTATTGTAGCAGCTTGCTGTAAGAATGTAGTTTGCTTAATTTTATTATTGTACTTGAATTTTTAATCATGATTTTAACAATGTAACTGAACGGATCATTTCATGAGGTTCCAAAGAAACCATTCCTTTCAGAGGGCAAGGGATTCCCATGTTGATAAATTAATTTTTTCCCCATGGAAATGTCTTCTTTTTTTTTTTTTTTCCCCTGCTTGAGGGTTGTTTGTTTTGTGTTGTGGTTTTTCTCCCCATTTAAATAGTTCAGTATTATGGAAACAATTATTTCAAGAGGGCTTATGTTAAAATTTGCACAGATAATGGAGCACCTTTTTGTGATGGAAAAAATGGGGAAAGATAACTGTATAACCACAAAGGCTGATGGAAACTTGTAGAGCACCTGGGCAAAATTAGGAATCCTGTGCCTTTTCAGTTTGCAGAATATATGTTTTGCCAGGATGATAATACTTTTTTTCTTGATTCCTGAGAGAGTAATTTTCCTGCAGTGCTTCAATCAGAAAAGCAACATTTTGTCTCTAATTCTGTTGGGTTTTAGTGTGTGCAATCATTTTAAGACCTCTAAGTGGAAACAAACTGAAATATGTTTTCTGTTAAAGAGATAGAGAATTTAGTCAAATAAGGAACTTTATATTGGGCTATTTAAATAAGACATGTTTTTATTCCCCCTCAGTTGCTGGTTAGCAACAGATTTCTGTGAGGCTTCATACTCCTTGTTTTACTGCCTTGTGTTCACAAGTTGCATTTGAACATCATTCAGTTTCCTAAACACGATTTAAAGTGGTAATTGTGGTCCGAGTTTGTTTCCAAGAATATGATGCATGATTCTGAGGCACAGTTTCTAGAAAAGAGCAAAGAACATGTGTCATGTAACAGATCTTTTTAATAAATGTAATCTCTATTTCTGCTGCACAATTAGGAGTGTTAAAGTTAATTTCTTTGAGTCTGTGGAAGTGATTCTACCACTTGACAGCAGTAATTATGTCACCACATAACACTACCAGAGTAGAATTTCTTAATTCCAGTGAAGGAGTTAGAGACCTTATTACCTAAAGTTCATTTCAGTCTAATCTCTTCAATTGCTAAAAGCTCCTTTGAAAGAAACAGGTCCTCCCCAAATTTATCCCAAAGCAAAAGCTTCCTAAAAGAATGCAGTAAGATGTCAGGAAGTGAACAATGGCTCTAGGATAATGCACACTGGATTGATACCACCCTGTCTTGCACAGCATTGTGGGGTTCACTCTGTGCCACCCTATCCATGCACCCTCAACTCAAATTCAAGTTCATTTCAGGAGTTGGGATTCATGACTAGACAAGATGAGCTAACCTGCGTATTGTTATGTATTGGTGTCTGGCATTTGAAGTCTTGCTTTTCCATTGCTGTGATTGGTTGGGAAATGTGTAAAAACCAGTCATTGGTTTCCCTGTTGTCTACTTTTTTCAAGCAGCTCATAGAGTGTACCTCTTAATTATTATTTGGTGGATTAGACATGATGGAACAAAAGGAGCTTTGGTTTTTTAACAGGAAGAACTACCTTGGGTTACCTATATGTACAGTCATCCAATGAGCTATTCCAGCGTGCATAGGGTACCAATAGATTATGGAGTGGGGGAATATCCTTTTTTGCTGTTCTGAGCTACTATTGTCAACTGCTGTTGTACATATACTGTTATGTGTAAGGGGGTAAATATATTTATTATGTTTGTAAAATTCATTCTGTACAATTGCAGATCAAGGTTGCTCCTCTGTGATATACAGGATATTATGTTTCAAAGGCCATGCTTGGAATACGATTAGAGAACTTAGTATTTTGATGTACTAAGACCTATTTTAAGTTTAATATTTTGCCTTTGCAAAAACTTTAATTAAAGATGTTATTTAAAAATGTTTGTCATTTCATTTACTGCCTTGCTTGTGGGTTTGTGTAATACATGAGGCTTAATAACTACTGAATATTACGAATTAATTTTCATTACACACAGGTAACTTCACTGTTTTCTGCTCATTCAGTTTGCATTGCAGACTTTCATTTTAACATTATCATACTGTTAAAAAAATTCACACCTTTATCTGAATTTTTTTCCCTACAGTAACCTGAAACATAGATCTTGAGATGAGATTGAAGAACTTGCTGTGCTGTGTGGACGTTAGTCCTACAAATGGAAATCCAATATGAGTATTGAGGAGTAAAACACAAGAGTTCTTGGATGGTAGCTGATCATAAAGGTTTCATTTTCATCAGTGAGACAAACTTGACAGAATTGCTTCCTAGTGTAAGCAGGTGATATCTTTCTAGATCCTGGCTAAAAGCAGTATCTTGGGCTATTTTTAATTTTCAAATCTAGATTTTGAACTTGTGATTCTACATATAATTTTAAAAAAATGTAAGCTATAGGCTATGCTACCTCTATGAGGGGAGGTTCGCTTCAAAATGTGGTGGTTTTGAAGTAATCTTTTAGCTATAGAGGTGTAAAGGTGTAGCAAACTGAGATCATAAGGAGTGATGTGGTTTTTTTTCCCAATACTTTTCTTTCTCTCTGGCAATAGTCAAGACTTGGTCAAATCTGAAAAAACAGGCAGCTCTGCTCTCAAGAGCTTGTGGAGTCTCCTTTTATAGAGATACTCAAAACTCACCTGGATGCCTTCCTGTGTAACCTGCTCTGGGCAAACCTGCCTTAATAGGTGGGTTGGACTGGTTGATCTCTAGCAGTCCCTTCCAACCCCTACCATTCTGGGATTCTGTGCTTTTCCTATAAAATTTGCCTTCCTGGTCACCCTAAAAAAGATACAGAAATGATTCTGGATAAATAACTATCAGAAATCACAATGTTTTGCCAAAAAGGTCACTATTTTGAATTTGCATAGCAACAGACAAACTAGCTTAGAAGAATTACCTGCTTCTCTGGCCAAAATATTTTCGAAAGGACCCTTGAAAGAGAAAAAGTAGAACACTGACAAATTAGAAACAAAACGAGCTTACTCTCATCCCTCTAAGGAAAGAATAGAACATTAGAACTGTGGATGTTAATTGTGGTCTCACAGCTCTGCATGAGCAAAATATTTCAAGGATAGTCTGGCAAAATCAAGTCTATTTAAAAACGTGATATTTTTTTTTCCTCTCCCCAGCAGTTTGATTTCCTTTGAGCTTGAGTCTAATGAGAATCTTGGGATATCATCATAGCTTTCACTATATCCCCATTTAGTTTCAATTGCACATCATTCCTTACAACTTGTCTTAAACTGTATCAGCTTTAGTGTTCATGTTTGTTTGGGGTTGCGTTGCTTGTTTGTTGGATTTTTCTGTTTTGTGGGGTTTTTTTTTCCTTTAACCTAGATTTTTGTTTGTAAAAAGCTCTGTTAAAGACTTGCTGCTTGTTTTCAGTGTAGATTCTATCACCTTTTTTTTTTATTTAGCACTAATAGGATTATGCCGAAACTGCTCTAATCATTTCAGATATAAAGATATCTGTAGTACAGTCAGATGAACTGCAGTTGAACTACTTTTGACCTTCCGTTTCATGGGTATATAATGTTACAGAAATTAAGACAGATTTTTCTTCAGGGTGAAGACTTTACAAGTTACTTTTATATGTAGTATAAAAGTTCATGTCTTTGCATGACTTGAAAGAGGGTTATCTGAAATAATGAAGTAATCAGAGTAAATAATTCAAAATAACACTTTGCATTACAAATGATACTGAGTTACCCATTTGCTTCTACAGGTCAAAACACTCTCTAAAGAGGGAAATAATGTAACTAGTGATAACTATTTTAAAAAAATAATACAGCTGGATGTATTTGGTTTACACTTCCTAGGTCTTGTTTTCATTTTTCGTTCAGTTGTGTAAATATTACTGAAATTGAAAACAGCAAGCGTTTAATTTGGATATTTCAATAATGTCCAAAACAAAGACTATAGTTAAATTATTAAAAAAAAAAAAATCTTGTAACACAAAAAAAACTTGTTACATGTAATTAAATCAAGGTAGAAATGTTTTTTTCTGTTGCTAGAGATACCAAAAGAAGCAGAACTTCACTGCAGGCAAGCCTGATCAATGTCAGGAACAGAAGACATGTTTGAGTCTCAACAGAGTTAGGATGCTGCTTTACATGTGACAGAACTGGCAGGATGTAATGCCAAGGTAAAGAAAACCCCAGGTACCTTGTAGTGGAGAAGATGGTTTGGACGAGCACAATAAACTGCCTTTTTGTTTTTGGTTTTTTTTTTTTCTGACAGACCACTTGGCTTAATTTTTCCAGAGGCTTATTCACATTTCCCTAGGAATTCTGCAGCAGGGTCCCTGCAGACAGGGCTCTTTGTGTCTTTTGCCATACCGATGTCCAAGAATTTCATACAGAGCTTTCTGCTCAGAGGAACAACTGACTCTAGGTGGGCTCTCTGGATTCAGTATGTACTGGATTCTGGGGAACGATGTTCTGGGGAGGTAGAGCATTTTTAAAAATGACTTAGTGCAGAATTTACCCTGGGGAAGTTCTGCTTGTTGGCTTTGTTCTGCCCAGAGCTGCCTTTTTTTTCTTCTTCAAGAAACTTGGATTGTTGCCAGAAGGAACCTCTTTCCTTCAAGCCTTTAACAGAGTGTTAGTGCTGGGTAATATTTCTGACATAGTGGGTTTTGTGAACTGAATTTGTCTGGTTTAATCTTAAAACATGAAAGCAGCCTGCCGTAAAATTCTGTGTATGTGTGGAGAGTTGACAAATGGCTGCATACGTGCAATGATACCAATGTTAAAAACAGATTAGGTGAAGAGGAAGTACATTCACATCACAGACACTTCCGTATACATCATTTAAGTTGGTTTTGGAAGGGAGCAGAGGGAAGGTCGAGCAGTTCTTTAGCAGATCAAGTTCTTGTTAATATTTATTCCAAATATCTTTTGGCTTGCATTTTCTGTCCTAAGTTATTGTGTATATGTTGCCATGTAACTTAAATAATTTTAGATAATACGTGAGAAATGTACTTTGGATGCCTTTCATTGCAGAGAAAGGAGGCATGAAGAGAGTCTGGAAAGAGGAAAATGAGGGAATGTGGAGCATAACAACAGAATTTAGATGCCTTTTTTAGCCAGTCTTTAAAAAAAAATAGAGTGCTAACATACTTGGTAGTCAAAAGAGAAGTGTATGTAAGGAATAAAAAAAAAGCTGTTTGTTTGGCTTTGATTTTTTGTTTAAATTTTGGTGGTTTTTTCTTTCCCTTGGACATTTCACTGGCAGGTGCATCTGTCAGTGTGTCAGCTACCCCTCCTAATTGCCTTTTGTCAAAACTGACTTCTTGCCTGTTTATAATGACATAATATTGCTGAGTTTAATTTAAAATCTGTAATTTGTTAGAGCAGAACTGACCTGTTGTTTCCACAGCTTCCTGTAGGCAGCAGCAGCAATCCACATTGCGTTTGGAGGCTTCCGTTACTACAGTCAAACTGAAACCAGCACTGTCCAGGCAGCAGAAACGCAGCCTTGGTGGTGCTTGGTATTTCAGTGCTGTTGTGTGTATGCCGGTTAGCAGCAAGCCTCGGAGAATGCAGGCATTCAGACAGTGCTTCAGAATTTGCAGTAAAAAAAGTTTGGTTTTTGTTGTGTTAAAGCCCATGTTACTGTTTGGACTTGATGTATTACAGCTTTGCCTTCTAAAAAGGTAGAGAGTGCTGTCATTTTTCTTTACTTTTCAAGGAAAAGCTGCTGTCACCTCAGTTGAAACTAATCAGCTCTAAGACAGGCAGTCTGGATTTGGTAATCGAGCCGATTATCGGTGTTTGCAACAGAAAGGCTCTTCCTGCAGCAAGGTAGGTTTGACATGCTCAAGTAACCATCCACTTCAATCACTTCGTAACGACTGTTTAGAGATATGTTGTGAATGAAGCTGATGTTCACAACAGACTTCATTGCTTGAAAGAAAGAGGAGACTTCCCATCATGGCTACATAGCGAACAGTTGAGAACCAAAATAAGTGTGCTCCTCCTTTTCTAATTGTCTGATTCATGAGCTTCACCTGACTTACACAGACGTGCAACACTAGGGGGATGACTTCAGATGACCATACATGCTAGGCTTAGCATTGCATGTAATCAGGTTAACACAGAATGCTCCTACCCAAAAAAAGCAGTTGATTTGTATTTATCCTGCATAAACTAAGTTCTTGGAAGGACTAAGCTCAGGATGACCCCAATGAGGTCAGTCCTGTGCCACAGCTAATGAGACTTGTCCATGTTTTGAAATAGTTACCTAATATTTTCAGGGTGGAAGATACGGTTAAGCAGCATGCTGCTTTGAGACTAATTGGAGTATTTTACCGAGAGAAATTAAATCCTTAGCTATGAGAAGAAAGGAAAAAAAAAAACATGTACCCTATATCACCCATTCTTCTAAGAAACACAACTAGTCAAAATATAGATTAGACAGTCACTTCTCACACACTGCTCAGGTCTGAGTTCTGGTTGTGCCTCCTTTCTGGTGGTCTGGTCTCTGTGGCTGTCTGCCTTAACTCTCTAATCCACCTAACCCTTTTTCCTCTAATCTACTTGGCATGTTTTTTTTTGAGATGTAAGTGGGCTGATCTGGTTATTTCTGAAGGGAGGGAAAGAGGAAGGGGGAAGGGGGGATTGTGTTGGGAGCCCTCCTGGGGATGCTGTTTCTGAGAGGGGTATTGTGTTTCTATATTACTTTTAACTTGTATATAGCTGCATATATTGTAAATATCTGCTTGTATATTGTGCTAAGATGTAAATATAAAGCTTCATTTCTTAATTTCCAGCTGGCTGAGTCTAGTCTTTGTGATTTCGTAAGAGTTGGGGGGGGGGTGGAGGGTAATACCCAAACAGTCACAAGCAGTTAAAAGAATGACAAAAGTCCACAAGATTGGTGTTCTGTCTAATCTGGAACCTGATAATCTGAAGTACTGTGGCAATTCAATGTGTGTGCATGGTGCGGCAAGGCAAGTGTTGGTACGGATAGGAAGTTAGAACTCAGATTCTGTTGATGCAGCACTTATGTAATGACCTCATTGAGGCTCCGTTTGCTCCCTTTTACATCTAGTTGCACAAAAATGTCTGGTCAAGTGGAAGCGATTAAATAGATCAAAAGTATTTGAGCTTTATGCAGGTGCATTTTTGAACCTGTGTGAATTCTTAAGTTGATGATGCTGTCAGAATCTCTTGTGCATCACTAAGACCTCTTAACTGTTTTCTGTTCCAGGGCACGATGATGGTCCTTCAACAGCTTAGTCCTTAACCCAGAAGGCCTACATCGAAGTGCAGTATAATATTAGATGTTTTCAGAATCCAACCAAGGAGGAGGGGAATACATAACGGAAAGGCATGATACCCACCTAATGTCAAGCCTCACTCTGTCCTATTCTAACTGCAACCTAGAAACAGTTTGATTACTGACTTTAAAGTAAGGATGCCTAAGGTGTGTTAGAAAACCAGCTGTTACTCATCAGCCTGTTCAAACAGCCTGGAAGGGAGGGCTTAATTAATTTCAACCCATAAGCATAGGGGATCTGCTCAAATCAACCTTCACTTGTTTAGGAGGGGGTTTTTGTACAGGTTTTCCAAATACTATACTATGAGCATTAATATTTAAGTTGTCTAGCAAGAGAGGAAACAAAAGTGCATTTCATTTATGTTAATAAATCGAAATGCCCTGGCAGTACTTTCTCATGATGCATCCAAGCCTTAGTCACTGTGGCTGTCACACACACGATAGGTTTAGAAAGAACAAAACATTTTATTCCATTGCTCTGTGTTATTACTGAAGTATTCTAGAGAATACAGGTACTGAATAACAGCAATAATACCTCCTGCTAGGATAGATTTAAAAGATTGAATATTGCATAAAAGTTATGTGCAAACCTAAAAGTAGCTGAAAGGTCTGATCAGAACAGAAATGTAAGAGAATATCCATAGGATACATTTACAAGAAAAAAGTTTGGCAAATTTAAAACCTATTGTCTGAAATTTCCAATAGCTTTAAAAATACTTTTTACCAAGTTAAGTGCAAGAAGGAATATGCAAGACATGAACCAGGAATATCAAACTTTATTCATAAAGGCAATATCACAGAAGCCTTTCAGTATACAAAAAAAATCCAATAATGTGTAAATTTCTGTCCTCTATTACAGCCAACAGCTGTATCAATTAAAAAGCATACTGCAATCTAAACAACATACCACATCTTTCCAATGTCCTACTACTTCCCATGGAACAAATACTCTGGTTTGCTTGAAGGTATAAAGAGGTTTGCAGTAAGTGCTCCATATTACCTTCAGAAGTACATTTAAAATAAATGCTGATTTAGTCTTTCCCTTCTGAAAACAAATATGACTCAAGCTTGGATATTCTTTTCCACTGGTACACCAGTATCTATGAAGTCTAGCATAATGTACAGTTTGTCTGTTAAAACTTGATTGTCTTAACTGATTAACATCTTAATTGCTTATGAAATACTAAATAAAAGCACTCAGGAAATTTTTTTTCTCCCATTATTAGTCCAGTATCAGAAGAGTGCCAGAACCCAGAGGAGTGAGTTGCATCTCAGCATACACCTATGAACTTTTAAAATACCTACCTCAAGGCAAAGATTCAAGCAATATTATCATGGTAAGTCTTCCAAATAGATGAATGAAATGATCAATGACAATGTTATTAGCAGTCCTACAGAGCTAGTCTCTACAGAATGGCTGAGAACAGGTCTGATACTGCTTCCCTAACCAGATATTGAGGCCGCACAAACTGGTGTGCAGAGCAGATCCTACCTCATGTCTTGATGTCTGCAGGAGATGTGGAGAACTAGGCCCTGGTTCATTTGTATGTGGTGTGTGGATGAACTGATCAGAGTCAAAGTCGATACTGCTCTGTCCTTATCTAGCAGCAAGTATAGCAGAATGCTTTAGTGCTTTTCTGAAGTAAAAGACTGAATTGTTCCTTGTGTCTGAGCTTGAATTTCCTTAGGCACAGTGTGGAGAATATGTGTCTAAGCTACAGAAAGGTTGTGGCCAACCAGAAGTTAAGTACTGTTTATGTAATTGTATTGCAGACATTACATTAATCGGAGAATAGATCTCACTACAAGGTGGAGAGGTGTTCTTAAAGCATATTGGATGAGCTAACAGCATTTCATTCAGTAAATTAAGCATATGAAGTAACCTGAAGGCATGATCTGCTCCCTTTGTCTACTACATTTGAGGCACCTCAACAGCAACTGCTGAAAGGAAAGTGCTATCCCTGTCAGAGAGGAGCGAGGACAACAGTAGTGGTGAGAAAGCAGCAGTTACAGGGTGTTCAACGTAAAAAATGTGCTCAGATTAAACAGCACCAAAGAATGGATGATTAGGGGAAAAATCAGTATGATCGTAAGTTTCAGGCATCAAAAAATACAAACCACAATGTGGTAGTCTGAAGGATCCCAGGACCCCCTTAAACAAAACCATAGGGACAGAGGCCCATCCCAGGATGTTGTAATATTGTTATTCTATTCCTTTTCTGGTATCACAGCTTAAAAGATAGTGCCTGACTTGAACTCTCCCATCTCCCCTCCAAGCTTCTCTTGCTTATTCTTCTCCCAGCAGCGTGCGCTCTTACCTTGGTTCATGGGGGAGTTGGTGGAGAGGGAGTTGAGCCACTGAGGCCTTGTAGGCCCAGCTGGGGAGGGGCTGATTTCAGCCTACCCTCAGGCCGACTGAGGCTGGAGGAGGGTGGTTTGGGCCTAGTGGATTTTATAAATGTTCTACCTGACTGCCTTTTGTATATGTGCTCTTGTAGATAGAATTTCTCTTTAAAACTTCCAATCAGTGTACAGTATCCTCATTCTCATTTGTGAAGAGAGCTAAGAGCTGATTCTGTTCTCTGGAACTGGATATGCTTGTGGCCCAGACTGGAATACACTAATTTGACTGGCTAGACAGGCCTTGAAAACAAATCCAAACACTACCATCTCCTAAGTAAGTTTATCAAAGAATGAGAGAATGATAGTAAGGGAATTTTTGCAGCACACAAAGACACATGCCCTAATGTTTCTTGCCTGTTATGAAAGGCCGTCAGTTCAATGCCATTTTCCTTTTACCACAATAAAGGCAATATGAAGAGGCTTCTTTTCCCCCCATACCTTTAAAGCAAGAACTGCAAACAGAAGACTACCTTCATTTTAGCTCAGGATGGCAGAAACAGAAGGAATCTGCTCCATTTTAGCCCCTGGTGGAAGTTGTAGAAATTTGCTGTTAGAAAAGCAATTGAACCTCTTGATACATTAGCAGTTGGTATTTGAGAATTTCAACCTTTATTTTTTTTTTTAATCTAATTTTAATTATGAAACTTTGTCCTTTCAGTCATACAGTGTGCTAGTTTGAGCCTAGCTGGCATGTTTTGGTGAGAAGAACTAGATGATAGGCTGTAAAATGAAAACAATGGTGAGGTCTACTTCCCTCACAGTCTTGCTGGGATGTGTAAAGAAGAAAGGCAAAACAAAGATNAAGCTTCATTCAAATTTCCAGAGCTGACTGAGTCTAGTCTGGGTGATTTCTAAAAGTGTGGGGGGCGGGGGATACCCAAACCATCACATACAGGTATCCCCATGTTTTGTGCTTTGTCTCCTGCTCCCTTAAACTTTTTTAGATGAGGTTATATTTCATATTCAATGAGTTTATCTAAACAAGAAAGTTAATATATATGGCATTCACATCTACTTCCAGTATTATCATCACAAGAGCAGCTTTTGACCTGCACTGATTTGAGTGTGAGACAAATCAGTTCAAATGAGTGACATGTCTAAAAGAAGACCACTCTGAAGGTACTTTCAGACATACGTTGTGCCAAGAGGATGAAGCCAACCTCAGTGATGCCCAGTGACAGGACAAGGGGCAATAGGTGGAAGCTGAGGCATAGGAGGTTCCATGTGAACCTGATTAAGATGTTTTTCACTATGAGGGTGACAGATCACTGGAACCAGCTGTCCAGGGAGAATGTGGAGTCTTTGTCTCTGAAGATATTCAAGAACCATCTGAATGTGTTCTGGTGTGATCTGCTCTTGGTGATCCTGCCCTGGCAGGAGGCCTGGACCAGATGATCTTTCGAGGTCCCTTCCAGCCCCTGACATTCTATGATCCTATGATCACAAAGGATAAGCTAGGGAGAAAGGATATGGAGAATATGCTGTCTTCTCACTTGATTCACTGTTTGTATGGCCACTTCTTGACCAGGTGGTGGCTATTACACTTTTATAGCTCAGTTTGCTTGCATTCTTCCATGAGAATTTGTTTCTGCATTGCTATAGCAGGAAGGTAATCACTGGCTGGCTCTTGAACGCTTGTAAGAATATGACCAACCCCTCGACTGATTCTCTGTCCATAAGAGCTGCTGCTGTTTTTAGCTGAGATTGTCTGACCTCTGTAGACTTGAGCCTGATGCTCACATATGCCAAACTTGCTTAGCAAGATAAACACATCTCTTCGGAAAGCTTTGGTGAAAATAGCATAAAGAAAGGGGTTTGCACAGGAGTTGAGTGGGTAGAAGAGTACCAGCAAAATCTTGGAATTGGTGACAGTTATCAGCGGCTTGTTCATGATGGCAGATAAAGCATGGAAAGAAATAGGAGCCATGCACAGGAAGTCAGTGAAAATCAACACAGCCATCCGCTTAGCAATTTTAGTGTCTTTGTCTCCTGACTTATACTGAGGGTTTCGCACAGTTAGGTAGATTTTGATGTAGCAGGCACAGATAATGACAAAAGCAACAATGTTACATATTAAAACGAAGACAACGTAGGCTTCAGCTACCACTGTTTCTGTGTCCATAGGCAAGCAGATGCTGACTTTGCCATAGCTGCTGATGCCAACAAGTGGCAAAAGGGCAAGAAGGAAGCACGAAAGCCACCCTCCCAGCATGATCAGCGAGGCATGACGGAGGCGAACCTTTCGATCTGGACGCATAGCAAAGGTGATGGCATACCAGCGCTCTAGGGTGATCACAGTCAGAGTGTATACAGAAAGCTCACTAGCAAAGACTGTGAAGAAGCCAGCTGTGTTGCAACCAGGCCCAGTCTGCCACTCTATAGCATGGTTATAGTACTCTGACCTGGTGTAGAGATCCACTGAAGCGATGAGAAGGAGGTACAGCCCCATGCAAAAATCAGCAAAGGCCAAGTTACACATCAGAAAGCGTGGCACAGTCATTTTATAATGGCTGGTGAGAAGGATGAAAAGGACAAAAGCATTACCTAAGATGGCCAGCAGGTTCACAAACCACACCACAATCCTCAGAAACTGATAGCCCATTATATCCTCACAGGGATTAAACTCATCAGGCTCTGGAGTGCATATTACATCTTCATTGCCTCCACAGACAGAATAGTCATAATAGCTGTCGAAGGTCTGGACATCTTCCATTTGAGGGTTCTTCAGCTCTTGGCCAAATCCAAGATTTCCTCCTTCGTGCTCTTCCAAAAAGAGATAGTAATGGGAATTTTCTTGGAAATTTGTGAATTTGTCATCTTTGTCATACCCAACATCACTTTGGTCTGTGTATTCTTCTGCATAATCTTTGTAAAACGGACCTCTGAGAGCTTGCGCTGATCTCTTACGAAAGCTGTAACTGCCACTTTCATTGCAGGTCAGGTACTCCAGGATTCTGAAAGAGTAGAGGGGGAAGTCACCGCTGGCATGTACGGTCTGCCTGGAGTACAGCATGTAACCAAACGGAGCCCTTCAGATCAGTGGGAAGGAGAACACAGCTATGGAAGTGTCATCAGGTAAATTTCTGTTAACAGAACTTGAGTATTTCTGGGCTTTTGTTTAAAAAAACAACCCAAACAACCATATTTTCCCTTTCTCTGTTGTTATCAGCTATCCTCAGGAATAATGTGGGGGTTTGGGCCCCTCTCCCTTCTTGGGATCTACGTTTGTAGAAGCTAACAGGACCTTTACTATTTATATATTCTTAGATAATACAAACAGCATTCCTTATCATTTTTGCTCACAAATCAATTCTTCCTAGAACTTCCATTGTTTTAATTTCTGTTCTGAGTATTTGTATTTGTAAAACATTGTAGATGCTTTACAGCTAACTTGCAGTGTAGTGGTTGGGAATGCCGAACATCACGATATGATTTACCTGTAGTTGTAGTTGAAAATTGTTCATATTTTCACTAGGGGAAAAAAAAAATGTAATCTGGCATAAATTTTTGTGATCACTGTGATCCACTGTCACAGTGCTTTTGGTATTGCTCATTTCCAAGTGTGCAGAATTCACCATTGCATACAGTTTGGGATTATATACATTTCTGTCTGATAATTTTTATCTGTATTAACTGACATGCAAATACTTGTTTCTTTCAGTCATCAGACTATGCTGTCTTTTTTCTGCATATTCTACCTGTCTAGGTTTTGAATCTCTCCGCTCCTCTGTTTTTTATTTTGATTGTCACTTTCCCAGTTCTTTGTAACTATCAGAGCTATTGCTTTGTGAATTTAGTATTGAATAATTCATTCAATTCTTGTGGCATATACTGTGCATTCCAAGCATAAATTCAGTATTGCAGAAGTCTGGGGCTATCTTCCTAAATCGGGGGCTGGCCTGGATAAGAATTCTCTAAACCTTATTAAACTTTGGAGAAATGTGCAATGGATTTGCATTCTGCAGTAAAATTCTGCTGCTAATCGCAGTAAGTCCTCCTTCTTTCCCGCCCTGCCACCCTCTCCCTGCCACAGATGAGTGGCAGTGTTGCACCAAGACATCTTTAACTGTATTTGTTTTCTTTTCAAGAGCTCTCCACACCTGTTCTGATAGGTGGCTGGAAATCCTGCCAAAATGGAATTTGAAATAATTTGCCTATAAAGTTATTAGAATGATTCTCTAAGGGTTTTTTGGGTTGTGTTTTTTTTTAAATCAGAAAACATAGGAGATGTAAGGCCATACCCCTGCTGTTGCAGAAGGCCCTGAAAATTGTTACATCAAAAATACTTTCTTCTGTTAGCTACAACTGTAACTTCTGTTTCAAAGAATGTTCTCTGTACCTAGAAAAAACAGTTGCAAAAGTACCAATAGATGTAGTTTTATATGAATAATAAAACATTGTCCTCACTTAAATACTTCAAAATTGATTTCATGTTAGTGAAACTCACTTGCTGCTTTTCTTCCAGCTCTTGAAAGCACAGCAGTGACTTGGATATGATAGGTCAGCTCGCATTAGCTGAAGAAATATCTTTGCAGCTGGTAATTTCTTTAAAGTCCATGTATTTTTGGCCATTAATTCTTTAAGGCTTTCCAGTCCTTTGGCTGGAAGGTTAGCAATTGCTGTTCTGGAGACATCCCTGGATAAAGGAAGAAAAAGACAAATATCAAAATATCCAGTGACTGGAGCAGAATTTCTTCAGATTGTCACAGTAGTTAGGGATTTTCATATAATGTTACAAGAAAAATAAAATCCAGAGGAGATGGGGATTTCATACCACAGAATCACAGAATGGTAGGTTGGAAGTGACTTCTGGAGATCATCTAGTTCAACCACTCTGCTAAAGCAGGCTTGCCTAGATCAGGTTGCACAGAAGCACATACAGGCCAGTTGAAAAGTCTCCAGAGAAGGAGACTCTGTGCAGCCTGATCCAGTGCTCCATCACCCTCAAGTGTAAAGAAGCTTTTCCTCAAGCTTAAGTGAAACCTCCCGTGTTCTAGTTTCTACCCACTGTCCCTTGTCCTACCACTGGCCACCACTGGAAAGAATCCTGCCCCATCCTCACAACCTCTATTCTTTAGGTATTTATATCCTTTTAGAAGATCCCCTCTCACTCCTCTCTATTCCACAGTAAAGAGCCACAGGTTTCTCAGCCTCTCCTCATAAGAGAGATGCTCCAGTCCTCAAATAATCTTTGTGGTAGTCTGTTGGACTCTAATCATTCCCTGTCCCTCTTCAGCTAGGCAGCACAGAACTGGACATAGCACTTCAGGCCAGGCCTCACCAGAGCAGAGTAGAAGGGGAGGAGAACCTCCCTCAAGCTGCTGGACACACTTTTAATACACCCCAGAATACCACTGGCTTCTTGGTCATGAGGGCACACTGCTGGCTTATGGTGAACCTCTTGTACACTAGATCCTTCTCCACAGAGCAGCTTATCGCTTTGTTACAATAAGAACACTCCCCTGTGATTTTCTCTGTATTTTTAATCTCTTGTTTTTCACTGTCTCATAGTGCAGAATATGAATGTTAAGAAACATCAAGACTTTTGAAGTTACAACTTTCAAGCCAACCAGATACAAATGCATATGCAAAACCAAAGTTTAAGAAATTCTTTAAGGAGGTCATGTGTTCCACTGGTAGAGCTATTTTGCTTTGGACCTCTTTAGACTCGTATTTACTAAAACAATGTTCTTCATAAACTGAACTTTAAATCTTCTCTGTTCTGAAATTCTCAACAAATGTAATTATTATGTTTGTTGCTTTCTGTTTTATCTGATGCTGAGACCACCTCAGCAAGTACATTGCAGTTTGTAGGGCAGGTGGATTTCCTTTACAACTGGCAGGTGAATGTCATCTGGTCCTGCTTTTGCTTTCCACTAATTTTACTGCTTTGTCGCAAAGCCTCTCCTGCTGACACTTGAGGTCAAGATGTTTTCTCAGAGTGGTAATCTGTAAAGAAGTAAACCTGTAAAAAAATGTTCTAGTGTGGGAGCACTGTTTGAGCACTTTCTTTACAACCCCTCTAATAGTATATAATAATTCCACTTTTTTCTATGCAGTGTTTCCCAAGAGAATTATTTTTAGCCCTCCAAAAGTCTGATCTATTCACTGATTCCTTGCACTTAAAAGAAGACTATTACTAATTTCAGGATTTAAACAAGTCGTTCTAAAACATTTGTGTTTTGCTTGTATTAATTTTTAAATTCTATTAGAAGTTGCCTTCTCCTTTTGAATGAGAGTTTTTTTACTTCTAATAGCTTCTTTGATGTAATACATATTTGAATATGTCACAACTAGTTGATTTCATCCGTGTCAACTTCTTGTTTTGTTCTTCTGGAGTCCTTTTTGAAAGTTAAGGTATGTTTCTACCAAGCCCTTAACTGTCTCTTAGAGTCTGAATACTGCCTGCTATCATCTTATCTTTAAAAAAAAATCACAAAATAGTTGAGCTTCTAGATCAACCAATTTGACCTCCCTTCTCCCAAGTCCCCTGGAGCAGGTTGCTCAGAGCTGCGTCCCACTGACTTTTCAATGTTTCTGCAACTGGAGACTCCATAGCCTCACTAAGCAATGTGTTCCAGCATTCAACCATCCTCCACTGTAAAGAAGTTTGTTCTTGTGTTGAAATGGACTTCCCTGTATTTCACGTTGTGCCTGCTGCCCCATGTCCTGTCTCTGGACACTACTGAGGATACTCTGGCTCCATTTTCCTGATTCCCTGTTTTCAAGTATTTATACACACTGATAAGATTCACTTGACTCTTCTCCAGACCAAACGTTTCCAAATGTCTCAGCCCATCCTGCTATGACAAATACTCCAGTCCCTTATTCAGCTTAGTGGCCTTCTCCTTTTTTCACAAATTTCTTCAGTTTTATAGATCTCTTCTTCTGAAGCAAAACATCTTGGTAAACTAGATCTTCAAGATAGATCTTACCAAGACAAGGCTGGCCTTTCAGCAACCTCCATGGGCCTCCACCAAGTCCTCATGGAGGTGGCAGCTACCTGCAGGAAGGGAACATGGTTAAAGATTGTGTAATGGGAGCTGTAAGACTTCTTGAAATGGAAATAACACCTCACAAACTCTTGATAGTTCTTTGAAGATGTTCTGGCACAAGAATATGGAGAAAGATGATCCTGTTTGTGCAATGAACTGAGATTTCTGAAAAGCCTCAGCAAAATCAGGTATCAATGTCTGCTGAAGTAACTAACCTGTAAATGTGACAAGAATAATATCTCTCCTGGCTTAAGTAAAACAATAAGAGTGGGTGAAAAGCCTGGAAACATGCTTTCATGCCAGAGGAAGAACTGAAAATGAACTGGTATCAGAGTATATGCATCACTGCAGCAGTGGCCCACAGATGCTAAGCTAGTGCTGTGCTGCTGAACTGTTCATAAACAGTGTGGAAAGAGAACACGGAGAACAAGCAAGAGGTCAGAATTTTCAGGAGGATCTGTCTCAAATTGAAGTGACTGTAGAAGAGGCTAGACAGGAAACTGGTAAAAGGAATGGTAAGAGGGGCTGGATGGTTTTTACCAAAAAGTTCTGAAGCAGCTCAAAGGAGGTGGTTGAATTGGTAAAAGATGTATAAGCTCCAACTTAGTCCCTTGCAGGAAGTCAGCAGATGAGCCACCAAATAATGTTACACCTGGAGGAAGGCAGCATGTAAAAGAGCTTTTGTGAAAACAAGTTCTCCCTTTCAGTCTCCTCTGAGTCTTGTGATTAAGATCTGCTCGAAGTCTCCCAAGACTTCCACAAGACCTTTGGCAAACCCCTACAAAGGGTGATATGGAAACCTGTAGTTCTACTACTTCTGGGAAACGTCAAATATTCAAGATGATAGTAACCTGCTAGCAAAATTCACTTCTAGCCTAGATGCAGACTTTGTTATGTAATTAGTCATTGACTAGAGCTTGCTCATGTACTGGATGTGGTCCCTCAGCAATAGTGTAGGTTTACACTATGGGGTGTAACAGCAACTAAAGTGCATTCAACCAGTCTTAACATCATGGCTTGTTAACTGGTTTGTTTCTTCCTCACATATTTTCTTATCTGCTGTGGTGTTTCTAGGCTGCTTACCTTACATTAAATTTACTTGTGAGACTGAAAGTTGAAGAGACATCAGAGAGCTTCAGATGAATGTGGGAATAAAACACAGTTTATGATTTAAGAGGTGTTGCTTTCTGAACCACATGTTTATGTAAGTGTTGAATAGATATTTAGCTGCTCAGATTTTTGTTTGCTTGTTGTGTTGTGTTTTTTTTCCCTCAGGTTATTATTTTTTGGTCTAATTCTTTAAGTCAAGTTCAGAACTAGATGTATGGGATAGTAGTTTCTGTCGGTATTTTTTTTCACAGCTGGAAACATGAAATTGTAGTACGAAATCAAGTAGCAATGAGAATTTAGAAGACAGACAACTGAGAAAATGAGACTGAGTGCATCATAGTACCATTGGGAATTGAAACCTAATCATATATAGGTTTCTGAGTAATGCAATACCACAACACTTGAAAAAGCATTACGTATATAACTGATAGGCTTAGAATACTGTTAATATCGATTATTAGTTTTGTATAATTTGTAACAGTTTGGCATAGTCGGCACGACACACTATCATGGAAGTTTTACATCATTTGGGGTATAAGATAACAGGCTTGGGTCTAGGATGGGCAGCTAGAAATTGCTGGCAGCCCAAACTAATTTTTTAAAAACTAACAAGAAATGCTCAGGATAATCATGTGTTAATCCTGGCTACCTGTCTGGTGCAGACCCTAAAGGAGCTAAAAAAGTGCTGATGAAAAAATCCCAACCCTGGAAAAGAGACCTTGAAAATCTAGAAGGGCAGAAAAAAATCAAAAAGCCTCTTAATTTCACTGCGTACCTTGCAGGAGTTAAAACTAGCCTGCTTCCCCGAGTTCTCCCAAGCTAGAGGAGGGTCAACATATTTGCTTACAGCTTAGCCAAAACAATAGAATCGGCTCTGCCCTCAGGCAAAGGCACATTAGCGATCTATTCAAACGAGAATACCCTCAGCTCAGCCGAGGAGAGCCAAAGCAGCCTTGGAAAACCTGAGGAAAAACCGTCCGATTTTTTTTCAGCTGCAGGGGCAACAATTCCTGGCTCCTCCGCGCCGCGCTCTGTAACAAAGACACAGCTGCGCAGCCAGGCTCAAAGCTCCGCGGAGGGAAAAGGCATTGGCTTTCCGAAGCAGAGAGGCAGTCGCACTGCCAGTCTTCGTATGCGCAATGCACTCGCTCGCACCGACGCCAGCAACTCCAGTTCAGCCTGGTCGCCGAGCAACGCGAAAACAGCGAATCGGAATGCCGTGACTTTAAAGGCAGAGAGCACGAGAAAACACCCTGATTCGGCGCATGAGTCCACTTCGCCTGCAAGCTGCAGATTCCGGAACCGCCGCGCCGCAACTCCACCCAGAGACAAGACTTCAAGGAGCCGCAAACCCCAGCCACAGGCAGGTAAAAATCGCGAGGCATCCCCACGTAATCCAAAAGGGAAATCATCCCACCAGCGAATAGGCTGAGTGTATTCAAGAAGCTGGTAGTGGACACAGCTATGTCAGCTGACCCAAACTGACCAAAGAGATATTCCAGACCATGTGTTTGTGACTAGAGAAGGACTTGGTGATGTAATTCTTTGGGGCACAGAAATTATGAAATGGTAGCATCTTGATTGTTGGAGAAGTAGAGTGGGGTCAGCAGAATACCATCTTGGTCTTCTGACAGGGAAACTTTGGCCTGTTTTGGAAACTGGTCAATAGAATCCCTTGGGAGGCAGTCCTGAAGGGCCAAGTAGTCCAGGAAGGCTGAACATTCTTCAAGAAGGAAGACTTAAATAAATCTGGCTTCAGCAGTTAAAGACAACTAGAAAAGCTTCTACAAATATATTAGCAACAAAAAGACGACTAATGGAGACTCTAACCTTTATTAGATGCAGGTGGGAGTATAGTGGTCAAGGATGAAGAAAAGGCCTCATGAGATACTCATTATCTTCATTGCCCTAGTCTTTAGTAGTACTACTAAGACCAGTTGTTCACTGTATACCCACTTCTCTGTGCTGAAATATAGGGATAGGGAGCAGAATGAAGCCCCCATAATCCAAGAGGAGATGACTAGCACCTTGCTGCACCATTTAGACACACAAGTGTGTAGGACTGGATGGCATACACTGTAGGGCACTGAGAGAGCTGGCGGAAGTGCTAACCAAGCCTTTTTCAATTGTTTATCAGCAGTTCCGACTAACAGAGAGGTCCCAGCTGACTGGAAATTGGTTAAATATGGTACCTATCTACAAGAAGGGCTGGAAGGAGGATTCCAGGAAACTACAGATCTATCAGTCTGACCTTAGTACCAAGGAAGCTCATGAAGCAGATCATCCTGAGTGCCATTATGCATCATGTCCAAGGCAACCAGTCTGCAGTCAGGCACAGTCTACATGATGGTTCATGAAAGACAGGTACTGCTCAACAAACCTGATTTCCTTCAATAACAAAGTGACCTGCTTAGAGGATGAGGGAAAGGCTGTGGATGTTGTTTACCTGGCAGCTAGTAAAGCATTTGACACTGTCTTCCACAGCATCTTTCTCCTCGAGCTACTGATTGCTCATGGGTTGCATGGGTGGACACTTCACTGGTTTAAAAAATGGCTGGATGGCCAGGTCCAAAGGATGATGGTGAATGGAGTTTAATCCAGTTAGCAGACAGTCATTAGTGGTGTTCCCCAGGCCTCAGTATCCAGGCCAGTTCTCTTTGATACATTCATAAATCATCTAGATGAGGGGATTGAGGACACCTTAAGTAACGTTGTAAATGATGCTAAGCTGGGAGGGAGTGTCAATCTGCTCAAGGGTAGAAAAGCCTTACAGAAGGACCTGGACAGGCTGAAACAATGGGCTGAAGCCAAATTTGTGAGATACAACAAGCTAAATATCAGGTCTTGCACTTCGGTCACAACAACCTCATGTGATGCTACAGACTTGGCACTGAGCAGCTGGGAAGCTGCACAGAAGAGGAAGACCCTGGGGGGTGAACACAAGCTGTCAGTGTGCCCAGGCCAAAAGCATCCTGGCCTCTATCAGGACTAGTGTCACCAGCAGGACTAGGGAAGTGATTAGGCCTCTGTGCTTAGCACTTGTATTCAGTTTTGGGGCCTTCACAACGAGAAAGACATTGAAGTGCTGTAGCCTGTCCAGATAAGGACAACAAAGCTGGTGAGGGGTCTGGAGAAATGATTTTCTGTGGAACAGCTGCAGAAACTGTGGTTTAGTCTGGAGAAAACTAAGCTGCAGAAACTGTGGTTTAGTCTGGAGAAAGCTAGCTAAGGAAAGACCTTATCACTCTCTACAACTCCCTGAAAGGAGGTTATAGCAAGGTGAGATTGGTCTCTTGTCTCTAGCAACAAATCATAGAACAAGAGGAAACAGCCTCAGATTGTACCAGGGGAGGTTTAGAAGGTTTAGATTGGATATTAGAGGAAACTTCTTTACTGAAAAGTGAAGACAATGGATTAGGCTCCCTTAGGATTCCCTAGGTGGTTAAATCCCCATCCCTGGAGGTGTTCAATAGATGTGGTGCTGAGGAACATAGTTTAGCACCAGACTTGGTCATTAAATAATGACTGGACTTGATGGTCTTAAAGCTCTTATCCAAGCAAATCGGTTCTATGATTCTATATCACATCATGGTCATCAGTAAAAACTGGCTAGAAGTTTGCTAGGGCTTTCATTGCTCAGGGACTAAGCATCAGTTATTTGCTGGTGAGCAGTCATTTTTGTTGCATCACTTGTTTTTCTTGGGTTTGGGTTGTTTTTCTTCCCCCCCCTCTGTGCTGTTTTTTGTTTGGTTTTGTTTGCTTGTGAATTTTTGTTTGGTTGATTTTTGCAAACATTACCTTCCCTGCTGTTAATAATGATGTCTTGATAGTGCAACCTAAAATAGTGTTATTTTTAAAGCTTTCTTTACTGCATTTTCTCCTACTCACAGTAGAGTTGGTCCACTGTGCACTCCCAGAAAAGCATCATCGTTGATAACTTCCAGGAATTTGTTCTTATGTAGATAACTGCAGAGACAAACATAACAGAGTGATTTGGAAATAGTTATCCAGAGGTTAAAGATCTTTAGTTTACCTTCCTAAACAGATTTACAGAAGGGCCATCCTGTCCCAGCAACACATTGAATCATAAGAAGTTATTTAATTTTCTGTGTAACCAAGGAAGAAAAAAATACGTTTGCCATTTCAAGAATAAATTCCTCCACAAATAATAATTAAAAAGGCAAAATAAACTTTCCTTTCTTTTTATCTGCCCTACACAAAAAGACAGATGCATGTACACTGCATCTTCAGGTAATTGTGTGAGTATGAGGGGAGGTGGATTTGCTTGCTTTTATTACAGTGGGGTACGGGGAATTACATTACTCTGGGGAATTACAGGAACGCATCGTGAACAAACATGAAAATAATTCCCTCCTTGGTTTGAGTTAAATAATAAAAGTTTTAAATGCTTTAAAATTTCCAAAGCCAAGTGGAGATTCCCATATACAACTTAAGAAGGAAGCTTTGTTGTATTAAGAGCAAGAAGGGGAGAGAGAAGGATAAATCTGAAGGACAAAATAATATAAAACATACGTTAAAAAAACTCCAAGCACCTCAATTCTAAAGTCCTGAGCTAATAGACTTCATGGGTTTTGTGGAAGGACTTGGGAGAAAGAATTTGCTTCAGTAATTTCACAGCTGCATTTGTACAAAGAGAAAGAATAAGTTAAAAAAACCTACAGGATCAGCAGACCAACAGGTATAACCTCGTTTTGTGCCAGAGTCACAGTGAAGATACAGCACTGTACACATTTAATGACATTGTGAAGAGCAGATATACGCAGGTCACAATGAAATAGAAAAAATAAACATTATTCTTACGTATGCAGTGCTAATTTTTTTGTATTAATTGAGTGTATTTGAGATAGATGAAAAAATGCAGGTTTGGAACAACTGTTCAGCAAAAAGGGCTTCATAAAACACAAGAAGTGTGTGAATTTTCTTGGCAAAGTGGTTCTTGATGGTTACCCAGGAGGGAGGAATACTGCAGCTATAAGTAGTTAGGTCTCCTAAACACACAGGATAGGAATATACTGAATTAGCTAAGCAATAAAACCAGACTGAAAATTAGATTGCAGTATGTGCATGTATATATTTACATGTGGATACTACTGTGATAATTCTTTCCCAGAGCCAGCAATTAACCTCTAGTTGGTATTTTCAACTTTGATCAGTCAATTTCTGCCCCAGTGTTTACAAAAGAAGCCTGCATGCATCAAACTTGCTCATGCTTTTTGTTTTCATTTAGATGGAAATTGAATTGTTGTGATGAGATGAAGAGCTGTTTACCAAATGTAGTAGTCCCTGGAGGAGGATGGAGGAGCATCTAGCAATGTTGGCTGTGGGGCACTACGTGAGGAAGGAGACAAAACAGTCCAAGCATTCTGTTTCTATGCTGTCATGAGAAAGGACCTGTGAGAGAAGTTTGGACCAAGGCAACAAAGGTACAGTTGCATGGCTATGCATCATAGCAGGAATTCAATATACTCATTAAGGAGGTTGTCCTGGATCCAGCTGGGACTTGCAGGGTTAACTTTCTCAAAACAAGCTAGGTAGGGCCACACTCAGGATAATTCAACCAACCAGCCAAAAGGATGTTCAGTACCATTCTGAACGTCATGCCCACTATATAAGAAAAGGCCTGGCCCAGGCAGGTTCAGTGGTTTTTGCAGACCATGGTATTAGGTAACGGCATCTCAGTTTTCATCACTCAACAACATTACTGAAGTGAATATGTTGTTCCTCCTGTTATTTCTTCGTTCTCTGTATGGTTCTGTTAAATTATCTTATTTCAACCCACAATGTTTTGCATTTTGCTTCCTACTTCCCATCCCACCAGAGGGTGGGGGTCCATGTGCAAGTGGTGGCGTGGGGCTGAGCTGCAGCTTGGGTCTACGCCATAACAGAGGAGAAGACAGCAAATTGCAAGGAAAGTTGTCAAGGGAAATATATGTCCACCTTGATGAAATAATGGCAAAATGATGAAGGCTATAAAGGCCCTAAAGGATCATGGTACCTAGGCAGAACAGACTTGTAGCACCTGTGACTGTCTGATTTTTAAACTGTGTTAATTTTCTGCGTAGTGGAAATGGTGAAGTGTAATAGCACCTGTAGCAAACCTTAAATTAAGGCTACAGTCCAGGAACAACAAAAAGGTCCACAAACGGCAATATTATAGATAGACCAGGTCCAGTAGAAGCAGGAAGAGAAGCTCGTAGTGATGCAAGTATGAGAACAGTGGGTGACCTGGATCCAATGACCACAGATGTCAAGATTGCTTGACGTTTCATCAGCAAGGGCACAGGGCTGGTGGAGGCCTTGTAATGCAAGAATAAAGAATGTGATGAATGCAGATGATGACCGTAAAGCATTGCTCAAGACAGCACAGAAGCTTTGCAAGGATTGCTGACAGACCACCTTGTGGAGATCATGTTTTGCAGAGTAGATAAAAGCAAACAAAATTTCCAGTAATGAGATTAGCAACAAAAGTGAGAATTAGGAGAAAACAAATACTGTAGCTCAAGTAAAGACAGGTGACACTACTTAGAATTTGAACGAAATTATCTTAAAAAGAAGAATTTAATAACATTTCAGAGTGCAGGTGGCACAGAAACTATAAGATGCCCAAACCAGGCCTGTTAAAGAAATCAAATTCAAAAGAAAAGTTAAATTGAATGGAAAAATAATTTGATACTACTGATGCAAGCAGTAATACCTCAAGCAGAGAGGGGTGTTTGATACTATAACTGTTACAGACATCTCAAAGATAGCTTGTGGTGTAACTGGGAAAGCAGAAAAACTGATAGAAAGATCATCACAACAGACTTCAGAAAGTGTCCACAACGTTTCTGTGAACAGTGCCAATTGTAGTTATTAGAATAGAATCAATCAGGTTGGAAGAGACCTCCAAGATCATCCAGTCCAACCTATCACCCAGCCCTATCCAGTCAACTAGACCATGGCACTAAGTGCCTCATCCGGTCTTAGTGACAAAGATAACAAAGCTCAAATCTTTGCTAATTGTAAGAGTGTAGAAGGCCACTATCTTTGTGCCAGAAGGGCCTTTCAAATGCAGATAGAGGAACTGGAGTTCATCTGTGAAAATAGTAAAGTCAGAGTAATTGTTTCTTGGCATGGAAATAAAAAGTAATTTTTCCATAACATTCAGTGGATGTAAGCTTATATGGATCATCAGAGTGAGAAGTGAATGCACTTCAGCTGGGTTGTACAACACACGGAGGGTAATATCCAATGAGTAACTTGCCAGAAGTATTACTTAGGGAATAATACTTCTGGCATGTTACTCATTGGATATTACCCATACCTGAAGCCTGATTTCTTACAGGGGAAAACGGCATACTTCAATTTCTAAGCTTTTGTTAGTTGAAATTAGCTTTCATTCTTTAGAAAGAGATGGCATTCTGGTATCACCTGACATGACATTTGGATATGCTGTAAATGACAACCTAGTCACTTTGGTTGTGAGCTTTAGTGCCTCATTATTTTGTCTGCAAATCTAGTATAAAAATTAAAAACAGAACAAGAGCTAAGAATTTCCAAGATTTCAACATCTAGTTTGTGATTTTGAAGGACACAAACACCTGCCTGACCTAGTAAAACCTGTTTGTTTTAGTAACTAGACTTTATTATGCAACCAGATCATTGCTTGCCCAGTTTTGAAATTTCCCCTGGTATTTGAACACCACAGTGAGTGATAAACCTGAAATACAGTAGTTTACATACGTGATAAAAACCTTCAAATTTACAAATAGAAACAGCCAGCTGGAGACTTTCTGGAAGTTCCCAACCAAGTGTTACCAAGGAGGGCCTGATGTGTTAGCTGCCTGTTTTCACTTATATGAGTTAGAACCATCAGAATGTACAATTTCCTGATGCTAATTGATTTCAGTTGTTGAAGCCTTTTTGATAGGTAATCTCTCAAATGGAAAGAACAAGACTTTGGTAAATATTTATTTGACACAGAAACTTTATGTATAGTCAGCATAGCTCCTTCTGAGAATGCCTTTAATTCTGTTGTTACTGACAGCTAAATGGTATAGAATGTAATTTAGATACACTGCAGGAAAGAAAACCACGACAGCTGTCCCCACGTGTCTAAACAAATGTTGGAAGCCTTAGAAATCATATGGGTGTCCTGGAGTCCTGTATACCCCAAAATCCCTCTCCCTCTGTGGTTTGAATGGGAGAGGAAAAGGCACGAAAAACCTGTTTCCCCCCCCGGGCCCTGCAGGCATGAAGAGGAGGAGCAGAGGGCCCTTCCGGCACAAGGGGTGCCCTGTGCAGTGCCCATGCTGGAATCAGGCTGGGGATTGGCTGTGGTCTTCACGCCTAGGCAGTGGTAACTCAGCTCCTTGACTAGGAAGGGTATAAATATTGGGGGACTTCCCGCCTTGGGGATCCCGCCTTAAGAGTTCTTCCCCGCCTGGATAGTTCCTGCAGAAAGAGTCCCCTGGCGCTCCAAAGGACAAGCTCCTGAGGAACAGGACTGTCCCTGCTTTGGACGGCTTCCCACCATAAGCACCCACTTTATGCAGGCCTGATAGGCCTTAACGAGCCTCAGACCTCTTTTGAAAGAGAGCAAGCGGACAAGCATCCCAACCACCCTTTCAGCCAGCCTGGCTCACCTGTGAGTAAACTTTTGGCTCAGCCTGATTAATAGTGGGGAATGCTATGTTTAGTAGCTTAGCCTTTTCCATCTCCTGACTTCCAAAATAGTCAAATTTGCCTATGGTATCCTTGTAAGATCTTCTCAATCAAACCAAATCTGCTAATTAAAACTAAATTAATTTCTGTAGATAGTTTTGGGGGCAGGTTTTGGGAAAATAAAATAATTCTATTTTGATATGTATTCCTGACTCGGCCACGTTAATTCCCTACCTCCACAACAATGGGTGAAGTAGAATATCTATCCTCAGTAGGGACACTAGACTAGTGGTACCTTTGGAAAGTTGGTGGAAGGCAACCAGATACACATGAATACCACAGTGCAAAGTATGCAGGAACTCTATATGTCCATGGTTTCGTAGTGCTATGAGGTGGCCTATTGTTGGTTGGTTGGTTTGGGTTTTTGGTACTGGTTTGTTGTTGTTCTTGGTTGGTTGGTTTTTGTTTGTTTGTTTTTTTATAAAATCAGATATACCAGTCATTAATAAAGTCTCTCTAAGGCCTCAGGATCTAGGGGTAAGTGGGAAAAATATTGCATTGAGTTTCAGCCCCACCATAAAATGTGATTGTAGTATGCTGAGCAGCCTCTTCTGAGGAGATGAAACAGTAACAGGACATTTCAATGTCCATTTAAAACCAGACAATGTCAAGCCAGGACATGGCAAGAGAAACTAATTATCCAGACATTAGCAACACATGCTTCATAAAGCAACAGTTCAGAGAGTCTACATGAGGAAAAGCACCTTCTGATTTTCACTTGAGTGGAACACATTATCTCTTTCAAAATATTACAGTCTAAAGTCTCATAAAAGAGTAGCTACCAGGTACTGATACTCAGCAACTCCCAAGCCAAAGATTATGCCACAGGTGTGGTCCAAAAATGAAAAATACACATATATGAGAAAACTTCCTTGACAATAAACAGAAGTAGGGAAGCTCAATTATTGAGGGCATTCTAGAAGCTCTTTAGGGACACCATTTTCTGTATGTGGAGCAAATGTGAAAAGTGTGGAGAGGCAAAAGAAAATAAATCCTGAACATTCAAAAATATTCAGAATCTTCAACTGAGGTGAAAAAACTGAAAAATGCTGAAAGATGTGAAGGTACTTTTACAAAATATTTTATTATTACAACAAAAAATGTATTTTCTTCTGGGGCTAAAGGATCTGAATGAAAAATGCTTACCAATTACTTTAACTAACATAGCTCCACACATCTTTCCTTTTTTCAGTGTAAAAGATTTCTATTTCTCTTCTTCCATAGTCTGAGGTCATTTATGCCTTCCCCCACATTGTAGCTGGACACACCTTTCTTACTTTTTTTTTTTTAATGGATTTTTTTCACTGATAGGGTTTTACTGCAGTCCCACAACCAATTTTTTCAGCACAGGTAGTGATGGAGTAAGAATGACCAGCTAGATTAGAGAAATCTAGATTGGAGAATTTTCTTCCACAGGATCACTCAGTGGAAAAACACATAAAGTTACTGAAGTTTCTAGTTGGAATACATCAGTGGGTTATGGAATTGTGTTTTATTTGATAGTATCTCCTTACTTGTCTTCAGCTTCTGATTTTAAAATGAGACAATAGAGCTTAAAAAAAAACCAAAATCAAGGATGAAAATAATATGTGCTCCACACAATTAAGTATCACCTTCTCTGCAGAGTTGCAAAACCCACCTGGATGCATTCCTGTGTGGACTACTCTAGGTGAGCCTGCTTTGGCAGGGGCGTTAAGACTTAATCTCTGGATGTAACTTCCAATCTCTAAAATTCTGTGATTCTGTAATCATCTCTATATTATTAAATGGGCTCAGGACATGTAACATTAATGCATCTATGCATTCTCTTGGATTTTGAAATAGAGAATAGGAAAAGATGAGCACTGGTAAATTTGCAGTATTAAGGATTCATTGTATGTTTTTTTTACACCATATTTTTATCTTGACTCTGAGACAAACCAAGCACTATAAGCGATCCCTGACTGTATACCAAAGTAAATACAGTCTTTGGGAGTTTACTTTTGTAATTAGATTTTAAGACTGTACACTTTTCAGTAATTTAGCTAGTTCTGTAAAAGCTCATCACAAATATGTCTTGCCATCCATGGGAAATAGTTTTGTAAAATCTTCCTTACCAATCTTCCTTACAGAAATAAACACTGGTGCAAGAGCACCTGTTTGCAGAAGTCTGCAGGAGTGTTGCAGTTCACAGACCTTAATGATGAATGAGAGATTCAAGTTTCAGATGAAGACTGTTTGGTGTCACTCAGCCTTTCATTTCTGTTTCTTCCCTGCCTTTATAAAACACATACTGTGGTTTGCTATAAAACACAGATCTTTGTTGGATGAGAAGATTTATAAGGCAGTGTCATTATTTAGTATGATAATGGAAACCATTTTTGCATGGTTTCATATCTGCACTGATTATTTTGACCCCCTTGAATTATGTGGCTCTTCTAATATTGCAAGAAAGGTAGAAAGGCACACTGCATGGTAGATGGTAGCCTCTCAGATTCAAAAAATGTTTTTGGATTTATAGATGGGACATGGGATCTTTGAATGATTTGTCAAAAATGAGTACTGGTTTTGATTTGTTTCCCTGTTTTTTATTTGTGTTTCTCCTTGAGCTCACGGTTTGGAACCCATTATGATTTATTCCTCTCACTCAGATAAAAAGGACTTTAAATTAGAAATGTCAGTATACAGAAAACTAAATATTTGCATTTTGCATTAACTTAATGCTGCTTCTAGAAACAACAAATCCAAGCTTGCATTTAATTAGCAAAATAGTACCTTATCTTGACATATGGTAACCAAACTACTTCAGAAAATTAGTTTAGAAATTTCAATGTAGTTTATCAACCAGATAAAGGCTTTACTGCTGATGTACAGCTCCCTAGTTTACCTTGTAACTCTGGAGTACTGCTTTGCTCTAAGTAAATGTCGTATGGTTTAATTAGGAGAAAACTGTTGTAATAAACTGTTTTAACTGTTGATAGATAAAGCTCTGAAGGTAAGCCTTGTTTTAGTTCTATTGTTTTGATTTGTGGTGGTTTTGGATTTTTTTTTAAAATCTGCTTTACTTGTGCATCATAGCTGGGCACTTAGAATTATAGAATCAGGGAATATCTCAGGTTGGCTAACTATGCTGTGCTTGATTCATCCCAGGACATGGTTCATCATTTTCACTGCAAGGGCACACTGTTGACTCCTATTCAACTTGCCATCAACCCAAACTCCAGATCTCTTTCCAGGAGGCTGCTTTCCAGCCTCCTGTCCCACAATTTGTATGTATAAGTAGTATTACCCTGTCCCAGGTGGAGAATCCAAGCCTTGCTCTTTGTGTATTTCATATGGTTGGTGACTGTCCTGCTCTTGGGTCTCTTTAAGGCCTTCTACTCTCAAGGCCTTGAAGAATACAGAAGTATCTTTAAAGAATACTAATTACAGACTTCCTGAAAGTAACAAAGCAGTATCTGCAGAACCTTGTATGTGTTTTCTGCTTCTATGCTTCCATGCAGTTCAACAAAGCAGACGTGTGGGACTCCAGATATTCTAAAATTACATTTTCATTTGATTCTTTAATAATAAGGAAAATTCCAGAGGACAGCAAGCAATAGCACTTGTACTATGAGGAAGCAAACCCAAAAATTTGTACAAAATCCTCTACAATCTCTTGTGTCATCAAAATGTAAGAAACAGGAGTCAACAGAGTTTGTATTTCGGCTAAGGCTTAGAAAAGTTTCAAGTATTACATATAAGGTTTAGATGAATTTGGTCAAGACGCTGGATTAATTTTGCCATATTTTACCTCTTTAAATGCTGTGGACACTGGTACAAGCACTGTTCATCATGAAAAACTTCCTTTCTCATATAAAAGTAACTGGACTAATGTGAGATAAATGAGATCGGCTCTAGATCTTTAGTTTAACTCAAAACTTTTCAAAATTTATTAAGTCTAGCTAGTTCTTAAGATTCAAAACAAGGCAGTTTTGAAAGATTAAGACCACGTGAAGAATGCCCTTATAGAATTCTTAAGAGATTTCAAGTCAACTTTAAAGTACTGAAAATGATCATATCTGTACTCATGATTGTGTGATTAATTTGTGATTTCAGGATGGACAAGCCTCTTTACTTGTGAGATTGCCATCCTAATTCTTTAAGTCAAGCCTCTGAAGACCAGAATAAGCTCCATCAATTAGAATAAAGGCTCTGGAACTGAGATTTCTTCAGTGTTAATGATTGAAACAGATGGTTTTGAGAATGGTGCAATAAGGATATTCACTCTAAGTAATTGTTTTCCAGAAAGTACAATAGGAAGGTGAGGGGAAAGCTGAAACTGTTACTTCATGCTTTTGAGGTTCCTATCTCTCAGAATTCTTCTAACACCTTTCACCACTCTCTTTTTTTTTGCAGACAAAATTTCTGTGAAAGGGGTTGCTATCATTATCAGTGATGCACTTACTGAAAGAGTCCGGTAAGTAAATCTGCGTAGTTGTCTTCTAATTTGTCTTAGAAGTGTTACCAAGAAAAAGATTGTTGTAGCTTTAAACCAAAACAAAACTGACAGGAGAATTACCTGCCATTATTATATTTCTGAGCTATAAATATACATACCAACTGAAACCACGCTGCAAAAGACATTAACTGCTGATATTTATACTGCTACCTGAAATTAATATCCTCTCCTTGGTCCTTAAAAACAATTACAGTATGGTACATATTTGAGAGCCTTCAAGAAGTGTAGAATTGAGGGGTTTTACTGGTTTTTGTTTGCTTGGTGGTGTTTGGGTTTTTCTGAAAGAAGAGAATGATCTGCTACTTACATAGCATCCAGATTTGTCCCATTAAAAGCGTGGCTTTGGATGCTGGTAAAACCATTATTGTAGAGTTTGCTGCAAGCAAGCACACAAAATAAAGAAATAGAAGTAATGTATTCTGATTGCTTTTTTCCCCAATACCTGAATATTAAACATTTACAGTTTTTCTTGAAAACACCATACTTATGAATGGGGAATGGGTTAATTCTAAATTCTGGAAGAACCAGCAATTATAGTGCAAGGTCAGGCAAATGCCCAGTAGCATTCTTGAGTGCAGCAGAATCAAGAATACCAAATGGTGCAGCTTTGCAACACTTGACTATAATAACAAGGAAACAAAAAGATTGGTTAAGGGTAAAGAAAATAATACCCAGGCAAATAAGTATGAGTTTACTATCAGGCCTGCCTGAATTTTTGGAATTAGATTCCTTTTTCCTTTCTACAGTAAAAGCTGGGGGTGTGTTTTGTTCTGTTTTAACTTCTTTAGAATCCATTTTCTTGCATTCTAGATTTCTTTCTTCTAAATCAGGTTTTAAGTTTTGACAATCATTTTCACTCCCCTCTGCCCTTTCTTCTGATTCACATTGAGTATAATTGCATGAATAAACATTATTTACCAATTTTCCTGCAACAATGAATCTCCTGATATTTGCCACCTAATAGTTTGCATGGTAATTGCCACTTAGGTTGCAAAAAAGTTAGACACAGTTATATCCATGCTGTAGTTTTACAGAAGGACAAATCTGCAAATGTTTCCCTTTGATTTTCTCCAATATAACCATTCACTGGTGTTAGGATCATGCAAAAGCAAAAAACAACAACTAACCAAACGAAAAACAACATACAAAGCAAAACAACCAAACCAACCAAACAAAAAAAGCCACAAAACCCAACAAACATTGGTCAAAGCAGTTTAAATAAAAACAGCAGGCTTGATTCAAATAAAATTCAACTAAAGAATTAATGTGAATTACATTATGGATACTAGCTATGGTGTTTCTCTGTTACAAACTACTAAAGAGTAGGATAAGTATATGTATTTTTTAATATGTTACCATATGTTTGAAAGAGGTAATTGCCTTGTGACTTAACCTGGAAGAACTTACAGAGTTAGAGATTCATTACAAAGCCCATGGAAAGCATTTGCAGGCACTGAAGTCATGAAAGGATTATCTGCAATTTCACTGAAAAAGGAGACAAAACATCACAGTCAAACATCTGCCCAAAAGAGCTTCTCCAGAACAATTTTTTTATTAATTGTTCTCTGCCTCGATAAAAAATAAAAGGGTAAAACAACTTATAGAATCATAGAATCAACCAGGTTGGAAGAGACCTCCAAGATCATCCAGTCCAACCTAGCACCCAGCCCTAACCACTTAACTAGACCATGGCACTACGTGCCTCAGCCAGTCTTTTCTTGAACACCGCCAAGGATGGGGACTCCACCACCTCCCTGGGCAGCTCATTCTTGTTGAGTTATATCTAAGGCTGGAAGATACATGTGGAATGATTAAGAACTGAGCATGTTCTAGCATCCAGGATGTGAGCTTGTAAAGGAGATGAGCTTTTATAGAGCTGTCATGAACCAAGGTGCTCCTGGCCTGGTGACTTAAAACCTTCACTCGCTTGTCAAGCTTTTCTTTCTTTCTTTCTTTTTTTTTCCTGTTTTGTTTATTAAAACATTAATTGCATGAAGCAACACATTTTGAATAAAATAAGTGCCGTGATAACTAATTGCTCTCAAGGTTATCCAGGTCTTCTGTCAGGGTGCAGTCAAGAAAAAGGCAACAGATAGCCAATGGAGGTGGTGATTTATCAGTATAGGAACTCAGTGAAGAGTAGTATTAGAAAATGTGCAATAGGAGCCCACCATGCAAGTACAAATTCATTACAAGAATGTTGGCAGGATGACTTCATGCCAGATCAAGTCCTACTGTGTATCCCACTGTTCTGATGTCAGACTAATTTGATCCATGACAAAACCAAAATAAAAGGAAAAGGTCTGTGGGAGTTGTGTACCACTTGCTTTGGCTAATTCAAGAGAAACGTGCTTGTGTGTTCATGTGTCTCATGCAGGTCAAATGCATAGTGCTAGGTGACCTGGCATTTTCCAGATTTCACACTAATGATCATTGAAATACAGCTCGAGGAAAAGTGTGTTGTCAGACTTATTTGATATTCTCCAAAACAGAAATCTTCACTCTAGGTTTTCTTGGAATCCAAGAGTGGCAGTATTCTAACTGTCTGTGAGATACTTACAGTAAAAAGTTCACATCAAATGAGTGAATTTTGGTGAGGTCTGGAAATGCTTTGAGTCCAGTGTTAGAAATACCACTGGGAGAGAGGAGAAACAGAAAGAATTACATGTACTGGGTCACTGATCAATGACAAACAATATGTTTAAAACTTTCAGTGGTGCAGGATGGTTATTTCATCCTCTCTATTGCAAATCAATTAATTTATAATCAATTATCCAAAATACAAGCAAGCAAGAATAATTAAAATAAAAATACCACATTTATGATATGATACAATCTGAAAAATAGGAAAACATAATAATAGGACAGCCAATCAGATCTGCAGAGGAGCTATCCTGTGAGGTGGATAGGGAGAGAAGAAAAACACCTCTGGATTCACTTGAGAGATTAAGCTGCTTCAGGCAATAGTCTTGACACCCAAATCCTCAATCTTCTATTGAGGCTAAGAGCTGTTCAAATAGCCCTAGAAAGGGAAATTGTCTTCAGATGTAAACACAGTCAATGGCCCTTATTTCTGAAATATAGAGTACAAATAACTTGAGAAAATATAATTCTCAATTTTCAAAACAGTTTCACTTCAGGAGAATAGTTTTCACTACTTTGGTTTTATTCCTTTCAGTTCTATAGGAAAAATCTGGAAAAAAATTCCCTTCTCACTGCCACCCCCACCACACACACATACACACTACCAACTCCTCTTGTAGAGTCTTCCCAACAAAATCAGAGACATTATTCTCTTTCTCATCTTTCTTTCCTGTTATGATTTTAGAATGTCATAATTGGTTACTCTATGATGCTCTTTAGAAACTTCATGGGATCCCAGAGAAATTCCTCTGGATTTCTTTCTGCCGTGGCAGTCATATGAAATCAGGTGTCTGTAGATGAGCTTGTCACATTTGGCTGACAGATATGCTTTAAAACTCTCTATAAAACATAAAAACTGTGTGTATTTTTGTTGTGTCCCTTCTTCCCACTGTTCTCTACAAAAATATAGTCACAGCACTAATCATAAGAAGAAAGCTTGCTATGGCATTTTGCCAAGGATATATCAATATATTCGAGTCATTTAATGGATAAGATGAATGGCAAAATTACTGATGAATTTGTGGACATGTTTTCCTTTCTTGCCAAAGTAGTCAAAGTTCTAACTCCTAACCTCACTGGCTTTTTGTCATTAAAATAAAGCAACAAGGGAAAACATTGCAATCTGTTCCCAAAAGAAATGCAGAGAAACAAAATTGCTATAGTGTAAGGAGTCATCTATGACTATGGGCTTAAGTGTCAGCTTGTTACAGGTGCTAAATACTTACAGGTATTTCAGAAGTGTGAGGTTCTTAAAGGCATCTGGATCTATGTAATCCAAGTTTTTAAGATTTCGAATTTCACTGTAAAAAAGGGAAGAATATTACCACATTAATAATTAATTATTTATCATAACAGAAATCAGCAATGTTAGAATGAAATTTCAGGGACATAATTACTGAAATGATGTTTGGTGTTGGCCAGCACTAACTCAAGACCACTGTGAATTCTAAGCAGTCTTACAGCGATGAATTATCATCTGGATAGATGCAGTCCTGGAGACTGGCTACTTTAAGCAAGGAGGAAAGAAGCATCTGAGATTTTGTTATGGATCCTTTGTCTGAATGTTCCTAGAATCAAAAGTAACAACCTGTTTTAATAGCTATTTCTTTGAACATGGTGAGAGTTGAGTGAAAAGAGAAGTTAAGCAAAACTTTGAGTACTGATATATAATTATCCTATTAACTTACAATCATGTACTTGGCTTAGAATTTTATATCCTCCCCTTGGCTCCAACTCACTGCGGAGCTGGAGAGCTTTCCCCCATGAGCTATCCGTCTGATGCTGTATGTACAAAAGCAAGCCACTTGAGCCTTTGGCTTTGTTCCCAAAGACTGCTAAGGCTTTTCATGTGGTTGTGTAAGAAAAGAGAGCTTTTGGAGTGAGGAGAAAGTAGTAGTGAGAGATTAGAGGGAAATGAGCAGAGATACAGAGAAAGAGAAAAGAAAGTGGCTATTTCTGGGGTTCCTTCCACAGGAATAACTTCCCGATGTGGTAGTTAGGGAGTTTCCCACCCCACCACAAATTCACCAGACTAACTCAGCTGTCTGGAAGTTAAGGAATGAAGCTATATTTACAGTGTGGCACAATTTACAAGCGTATATGTACAATATATACAGATATTTACAACTATATACAATGACATAAAAGTTAAAAGCAATACAGAAATACAAAACCCCTCCTGAACAGGAGAACCACCCAGGAGGGCTTTCAAACCAACTCCCCTCCTTTCCACCCCTCCTCCCTTATTTTAGAATCTGTTATGTGCAAGGGGTGAGATGCAAGAAGCCAGGTAAGGAGTTAGAAGAATATTGATTAGTTTGGGTTATGCAGGTCCAGACAGAGGAATTAGTGAAGCAGGCAGCAGCCAGACAGAGACTAACTGACTTTTGTTTATGCTCCTTGTTTTTATATCTCTCAGCAGAATGAATGAGTGATGTAGACATCACTATTATTTTCTTTTCACAGTCAATGATCTAATTTATCTTATTAAAATATTCCAATTAGCCTCAAACCAGCACACCTGGGAAAAAGATCTAATTTTAAAAGCTTTTTATTTAGTGTAAAGCTATTAAGCTGCAGATCTACTTCTAAGAAAACTACACAAAACCACTGACTTCTAATCACACTTTCACATCTGGAAAAAATAAATGCTTATGCCATTGTATGGGAGAGACAGTTCTGAATTTGTAAATGTCGTCTTACAGATGTACTTTTAAAAGGTAAAGACAAAAAAGGAACAAGAAACCATTGTAAGATCAATTTAACACAATTACAGTTTAAAAAACCCTCCAAAGTCTTGGTTCTGATCTTCATCTTCCTAGGCTGGGAATTTTGCCATTAATAACATCTGGCCCATTAAAGTGCAGCAGGTGATCAGTATTCTTAGTTTCCAGAAGTTGCTTGGCACTTGACAGGCATAGCTTCATAAAAATATGACTTATGCTTAAAGAGACCTGAACTCTGGAAGGAACAGAAACTCAGGACAGAAACACATGAACTGAATATGGACCAAGAAAACGGAATATTGAAGATCAAAGCTGAAGCACACTGCCAGATGTGGCTGACAAGGATGATGATGAACACAGGATGCCTACTCACATGAGACTGGACTCAACCTAAACCAGCTAGTTCCTCCCTCCCACAAACACGAAATATTCTCCTCAGAAGCTCTTATGTTTAAAAGCAAATGTTTTTAAAGGTAACCTGTATGTAATTTTAAATTAAGGTGGAAAGATTATTTATCTAAAACTGCACTGTGTGAAAAATCCATGAAAAACAACCTGTGCAAGTAAAAGTCTGAGAAAAGACTTAATTTTCAAATCTGTTACAGTAACATCAACCTCCCTCAAAATACCCTGTGATAATCTCTACCCAGTATTATTTTAACAATAATATTTGGAAAATACTATGCAAACAGAAAACATTAAGCAAATGCTTAGCACCAAGTTACACATTTATCCTTGAATAATCTTGTTCTTTGCAAAGTAAGCCAAACCCAACAATGATGAGTTAACAAGTCAGAGGAGTTACTGAAGACATTCAGTAAAAGGTCTAATATACAAGTCAGTTTCTTTTACAGCTTATGTGCAACTGCCTAATTTTACAGGTGCCTATATATTCTCTGATAAAATAATACATGTGCCTTATTTTCAAACAGATTTTCCAAACCTGGAAAGCACTTATGAGTGGTAGATGGCTGGGGTGTGCCTTTAGCTTGTAGTTATAGGATGAGAGGGAACAGCTGTAAGCCTTAAGGAGGGTGTATTTAGACCACATATTAGTTAGAAATTGTTTACAGTGAGGGTAGTGAGATGCTGGAACGGGTTGCCCAGGGAGGTCGTGGACATTTCCTTGGAGGTGTTCAAGGCCAGGGTGGATAAGGCCTTGAGTGATCTGATCTAGTGGGAGGTCTCCCTGCCCATGGCAGCAGGGTTGAAACTAGATAATCTTTAAGGTCACTTCAAATCTAAACCATTCTATGAATCTAGGAATAAGTACTCCCATCACATCAAAGCCTTCCTGCAAAACCCTTTCAGGACTATTACAGAAGCATGTTACTGGACTGTACTAGATCTAAGGATCCTGGACTCCACTGCTAGCTCTGTGTCCTGGTTTTGCTGGGACAGAATCACAGGCCAGTCATGAGCTACAGGCCCTCAGCACTTCTGAGTTATCCAGGACAGCTGGCTTGAGTTGGCTCACAGGTGTATCCCATACCATCAACATGACACTCAGCATAAAGCGGAACGTTTGATGAGGTAAGAAGAATTTCTTGCTTAGGCTTCTCCTTAACCTGCCTCTTTTCTTTCCTGCTCTTGAAGACTGCCTTCCTGGATATTGTGGCTGCTGCACTTTTGCTAGTCTTGAGTATAACTTTATATATGTTGTACTGACATTAGTATTAATTTGACTATCTCATTAAATCTGTTTTAATTTCAACCCACAGGTCTTCGCTCCAGAACCCTTTTGGTTGAAGGTCTCCCACCACTTTTGTAACTGCCCTGATGCATCATTTGGTGAGGACTAGTCAGAACAAAAAGGTATAAAAACACTTCTCAGAAGTCTTTGTCCATAACATTTATGTTCTATTTAATAACCAGGTAAGCACTCTTCATTTTACTTTTCCGGCATGATTACTTATTATTCATTATGTCTCCAGCTAGTGCCACTTTGCTCACTGCTTTGGCCTTCCTGACCTTATTTCTGGCACCTGTATTACTGCTTTCACTTACCTTTGGTAATTTGAAAAAAGTAATTCTTAGCTGCCAGTTTATTTTGACTTGCTAACAACCTCATAATGTAGTCCCATATTTTATTCACTACACCTTCTTAGACTTTGTTGGGAGGATACAGAAAAGCAAGGGAACTGAAAAGACGTAGGGAAAGAAAGCACAAGTCAGAGAAACTGACTCCGTGTTACAGGGAAAGGAAATGAGGAAAGAAATATTGAGCTACAAAAGAAACAAGAATGACAACTCAAACATCAATATTCACACATCTCCAAATTTATCAATCACAGAATCAACCAGGTTGGAAAAGACCTCTAGGATCATCGAGTCCAACCTATCACCTAGCCCTTCTGATTAACTAAACCATGGCACAAAGTGCCTCATCCAGCCGCCTCTTAAACACCTCCAGGGATGCTAACTCCACCACCTCCCCGAGGCAGCTCTTCCAATGGGTGGTTGTTCTTTTCATGAAGAACTTCTTCTTAACTTCCAGCTGAAACCTGCCCTGGTGCAGTTTGAGACTGTGTTGCATTCATTTATGTAATTACAATACTTACATATGAGTGACTTTACTTAAACTGCTGAAGGAATGGGCTTCCAGATGCTGAAGTGTTTCATCTATGGAGATGTAGCTAAACACCAGCAAACAGAGAAAGAAACAAGTCAATACTTGGCAAGCCATGGCTAGTGCCCATCACATCACTTTAATTTTCCTCTCATACTTTCTCATTGAAATGCCAAACTGAGGGAGGAACCTTCTAGAGACTTTTCACTGATACCTTAGATGTACACTAGACTACCGAATACGATTAAACAAAAAACCCACCAGAGTGCTACTAAGCAGCACATTTCACATTTCAGAATTGTACTTTTCTGTACTTAAGGTCACCTTGGAATTCTCTAAGGACATCTGCCCTTTGGATAAATTTGCCTATATATCTGTATTAAATAATAAAAAAGGAAGGAAAGAAACAAAGATTGTCCTTGGACCATCACTCCAACATCTGTTCCAGATCATTAGTGACCAATTCTTTGATAGTGTTGAGGAAAAGAAGGTGCTCTAACATGAATTTATCTAGCCATACAGTGAGTGTTTATCAGTGTGGCCCAGAAGCAAAACCAGATAGCAAGCATAAGAGGTGCTTATATATACAGGGTTTAGGCTGAGATGTGTTTTTACAGCCAGTGATCTACTGAAGAACAGGAGAAAATAGCTCTGCAGAGTCTCACCACCATAATTAGCAAAATAATAATACTGCAGCTACTTTGATGTGTCAATAAAGTTGCCACACAACTGACTAAGGCAGATTTTCAGAGTAATTGAATTGCTGTTACTTGAGGTTAAAATATCTGAGTCTGTCCTTCAAAATAGTTCTTGGGTTTAGTTTGTATTAATACTGAATAGCATTTTAAAGAGGTATTACTGTATTTTATTTACATTTCAATAACATTTTACATAATATGTGGAATCTATAGATATTTTAAAATCATGTATTGTGTACAATAATGTAATTATGGCAACTTGATCACTATTTGAAATGCAAGAGATTCATTTGACATCAGTTTTGGATGTCAAAATCAAATGTAATGTAATAATAAAGAGACTTTTTAATCAGTAAACCTTCAAATACTTAGAATCATACTTAAAAATACCCAATGGGTGTTTTACTTAAAAATATCCAATGGGTGTTTTACATTAATTTGAATTAGGATGTAAACCAGAAACTTCCTTTGCATCTGAATACCTTTTAAAACCTCTGTTTTGTTTTTTGTTTTGTTTTGTTTCCAGTGTGCTGATGCATTTCTGACGGGAATTAGCTTTACACTTGAGTATTTCATTGTAATGCCTTTTGTTTGATTCCTGTAGCAAAGCAACAGAAACAATCTTCTGTCTATCAAGAGTGCACAGACATGCATTAATTTAAGAGAAATAGTAGCTTTATGAACCTTGTTTAAACAAAATTTTTAAAGAGGACTACTACATTTTCTATTTGGTACAGAGGGAAAATAAGTTTATTTGTGTAAATTACATAGCAGAAACCATAGAACAAAATGAAGTGTTATATTTGGAACAGTAAACACAGTCTGTGTTACACTTCAGAACATTTTCTAGAGGAGTTTACAAAGGAAGGAATGGTAGTTTTCATTGCTGGTGGAAATTATGGTTTAGGAGAGGCAAATGAGACATGTAGTACATTAGAGGCCAAGATGTACACACATGAGCTATAGTTAAAATTCAGGTACTGGTTCCTTAAAGTTTGCATCAAGGAAGTTCATTATTTGTAGTAGTAAAGCTATAAGCCAGGAGGACATTGACAGTATTCAAATTTAAACTATTCTCTATTCTTCATAGGTTTCTCAAAATTAATATGAGATAAAAGAAATATGGTAATCCAGAAGGTATGTTACAACCAGAGAGTGCAACACTGCCACATCATGATTTTAGGTAGGTGATTGCTATATTAAACTCTATCCTTGCTATTTTCCTACGTGTAAGTGTGGAGCAGAGTGAAGGTAAAACTCAGTTAATTTATACACGAAGGAAGTGGCACATTGGAAGTCCCTCCCACATCACACAAATACTAATATTTTGGTGAAAGTCCACCCCTAGTCTCGAAATGCCACAGGATCTCCAATAAAATGAGTTTGAAATTGTGCTGGGAATTGGAAAAAAAAAGTATCCAGGACCAGCAATAGAATATGTTCATTTGTTATGGTTGAAACTCTTTCTAGCATTTTGCAAACTGCATAACAAAAACAAATTTAAAAGTTTTATAGCCTTACTTAGCACAGCTACTTCAATCAAGATGTGTTAATTTCCAAAAATGCCTAGAATGCCTTCCTGGAGCCAGTTTAGGTTATCAACCTGCAGTTCTAAAATGTAAGTGGTGAGGTAGCAAAGGTACAAGAATATTTTCATTGCAGAAGATTTTTTTACACAAAGACAGTTTAGGAGAGGAAAAGTGATTTTTTTAATGGAAGAGCTAAAAGAATAATATCAGAAATAGGACTTACATGCTAGAGATGTTGGGGAGATTGGAAAAAGCACCACTTGGAATTGTTCTTAGATGAGTCTCCATAAATCTCCTACAGAAATAAAAGCTTAGCAGTTAATATGCATTTTAAAATACAGTTTAAGATTAGAAAGTTCTGCACAATTCCAGTTCTGCTATAATATTTCTATTACCTTCCCTTTTTCACAATTTTTCCATATTTGCCTCATTTCTATTCTTGTTTCCTTATGTGACTTGCTTTGTTTGGTGTTCTCCCTCAATCTAAAATGCAACATTCTGAATTGTTTCTCGTAGTAACTCTAAAGAAATTTAAAACTTTGCAGGAAAAAAAAAAAATCAGTGTTACAGTCCCTGTTTGGCAAGTGGGAGTCTGTGGATAATTAATGATTGTGGACCATCAGGCACCAGTGGTGTGTAGAAGGCTGTAGGATAGACAGTAATTCTTTGAAGTGGGAAGAAGACATGCTAGGAAGATTCTGAATTGGGTCAGTCTATGATGGATGAAAAATGAAAGTAATTTAAATAGACTAACTTTATTGTAGCCCAGTATAACTGCACATAAAGATTACAAGCTTACCAGCTGTGCTAACATGCTCCTCACCCTGGGAAAGCAGTAAGTTTTGGCATTTAATGACCAAACCCAGAAACAAGAAAGGCAAGACAGGTCGGGACTTCCAGCCCATCAGTCATAACATGCAGTGTCAACATATCACAGTATCACCAAGGTTGGAAGAGACCTCACAGATCATCAAGTCCAACCCTTTACCACAGAGCTCAAGGCTAGACCATGGCACCAAGTGCCACGTCCAATCCTGCCTTGAACAGCTCCAGGGACAGCGACTCCACCACCTCCCTGGGCAGCCCATTCCAGTGTCCAATGACTCTCTCAGGGAAGAATTTTCTCCTCACCTCGAGCCTAAACCTCCCCCGGCACAGCCTGAGGCTGTGTCCTCTTGTTCTGGCGCTGGCCACCCGAGAGAAGAGAGCAACCTCCTCCTGGCTACAACCACCCCTCAGGTAGTTGTAGACAGCAATAAGGTCACCCCTGAGCCTCCTCTTCTCCAGGCTAAACAATCCCAACTCCCTCAGCCTCTCCTCATAGGGCTTGTGCTCGAGGCCTCTCACCAGCATAATATGAGAATTCATTACATCAATGGACTGAATCTTCCTTCCTGTCTTTTATGTATTACAAATTTTCTTTAAACCTCCATGTTTCAATTTGAAATTTAGCAAGTGACTCCGGTAGTCAGCCACAGAATGTTCATAGAGAAATTCAGCTTTTTTCTGAATAAGGGAACAGAATTACAGGGAAAATATGCATTAGCCTTCCAAGTGAGAAATACAGTAACTTACATACATAACAGCTTCATTTGATTTCCTTTCTATATTAAGGCAAAGACAACACACATGAGAATGTTCAATACCATTTATTTCTAAAAATTGCTCCTGTGCTAACCTTAGTACTACCTTTCTCTCCTACTTTTATTCTCTCATTAGATTAAAAGCTTAAATACATCCAGAAGAAAAGTCTTTAGTATTTCCTCTATAAAATCTTTCAAAAAGAAGAGCTCAAAGTCTGAGCTAATTTTCATTGCAAACATGCTATCAACATTTGCAAAGCTACAAAAGCACAGAAGTCACATTATTGCTATATGAGTTGTTTTTAAAATGGCCAGAAAATGTTTCAGAAAAAAAAAATCTACATTTTATAGGAAGTCAGTTTGAAGGTTTTAAAAATTTCTTTCTGATTTGATCTTTATACCAAAAGTTTAGCCTGTATGTTCCTGAAGGACCCTACATTGCATGTCAGACTACTTGTGCATTTTTGTTTTCCTCTGCCTCAAACATCTGTCAAACTGGAATGTAAAGTTTTTTTGGTCAAAAATCAAATACAACTTAAAAAAAAAACCTTGCACTTTGACTCCCTTCTGATCTTCCCAAGCAATCTTTAGCAGAGACTCTTTCTCAAAATTAGCCCAGTTGTTTTCAGAAAAGAGAAAAAGCCATTAAAAAAAAAAAAAGTTTAACACCATATAAACTTCAAAATATTTTATATCTGCATGGAAACAACCCTGGTTTTGACTAACTTAGAGCAGGTATACTTAAGCAGAGATTGTGAACTATTCAAACTTAAGCACATTTGCTTAACCTTAACGACTGTCCAATATCAACGCAGAGAGCATTACCCAAGTATCTAGTAGACAACAATGTTACCTCTCCCTTAAGTGCTGCTTAGCACTGATTTGTTACTTGTGCTATAACTGTTCTATAGCAGTTGCAATAGTTAACAGTGTCCTGTTTGCTAAATGCACCAAGAAACTCCATTCTTGGGATATCTGCTGCATACACTCTTATCACACCACCCCACCAGCTATGAGACTGTGGGTGTGCAAGGAGTTGAAAGGAGACATAGACAGGACCAGCTAACCACAACTGCCCAAACATATCGTATGGCATCACACTTTTACATGTAAAGATGGGGGGAAGAAGGAGGAAGTGGGGGACATGCACTGCGATGGCATTTGTTTTCCTAAGTAACCATTACTCACATTGGAGCCCTCCTTTGATAGAGATGACTGAAGACCTGCCTGCTGATGGGAAGTGGTGAATTAATTCCTTGTTTTGCTTTGCTTGCCTGTGTGGCTTTTACTTTTCTTATGAAACTACCTTTATCTCAACTTACGAATTTTCTGACTTTTACTCTTCCAGTTCTCTCTCTTGTCCTGATGCAAGGTGAAGCAACTGAGTAGCTGGGTGGTGCAGAACTGCCAGCTGGGGTTAAACAATGGCAAGGTAAAAATAAAAGAAATAATTTCAGAGAAATATTACACTAATAAATCAAGATTAGACTCATAGGTGAAAAGCTTTACTTTTATATATAAAACACTACTAATGCTTTATACAGGTTATAGTTCTTGACTATCAGGACTATCAGCTTAACAGCCCTCTATTTTAATGTTAAGCCATAATTACATGTCAAAGGCCTCTGCTTGCTTATGTTTGTCTGTCTTATTTCTATTACTCCATTGTGTTAAAGTGAAAATTCCAGATGAAAATATAGGAGAGCCATACATCCATTTCAACCACACCTATTCATCTGATAACCAACACTAACAGTGTACACTGTGTAGCTAAAATACCACCAAAGTCAGAAATTACAGATATAGATGTGGTAGAGCACGTGAAAATCTTAAGAGAAAATATTTCTGTTGTTCTGTGGCTTCCTTGATAAATTACTTGAAAGCTTTCTTTGTCATTGCTGATCAATTTCTATGCAGTGCTGATGTCCTTAAAGTATCTCGAAGGCATATGCAATATATGATCTAATACCTTACATTAAACACACTTCTAAAAAAGCACTCATCTCTTAAAAATACTTTCACATCTGCATTTGTCTACCAGCCTCTCAGGAGTTTGTGGTCTGCTGTAGAGTTCTTTGGGGTTGATTTGTTTCCCAGGCAAAACTGGGTAACAGCAGAAAGGTGTCCTTCCTATCAGTCATCTGTGAGATTGGTCAGAGGAAGCACTTATTCTTTGAACACTGATTATGACTACTTCTCTCCTTCATTCTCTGGTACCTTATACCAAGCACCCATCATGCTAAACAGCCATGTCTGTCACTTGAGTTCACAGAGCAGTAAAAAAAAAGTACAGACCACAGTGGTAAACATTTAGCTGTAGAGTAAGAGATGGGAGCAATTGGATGAGGAATCTGATGGTAAATTTAACTGGGATAGTCAAACCTTGTTTCTCTGCTAGATGTTGGCAGAAAAATGAAACACATTACTTCCAGCCTTTTCTGAGATGGGTCAGTACCCTAGGAAATGGCAAAAGTACTGGATTCTAAAGTGACTGGACAGATTCATGGAATACAATCATGTCCAAGCACATAAACCAAAAATTCTCAGGTTTGGAATGTGCATGAACAACAAATAGTTACTGGGAGAGTATTCCAGGACAGTGTCATTGCATCTCTGTCTTATTCATATGCTCATCATGGGGCATACTTTACTGGTCACAGCCACAGGCAGGAGATTGGGAGATAGAGCTTTGGCATGATCCTTCACAGCCGCTCCTCTGTGCTGACATTTGCAAGCAACTAGGCACAGGTAGCTCTGTAAGCCTTGCAAGGGTCAGTGCCAAAGAACATTATCCCCACACATTCTTAATCCTATGAAATGTAGAGGTGCTATGTGTTAACCATTTCCAAACAGACACACTATAATGTTTACTTGTAAGAGTCTTCCTTTTATTCCCTTTTTGGCTTTTCACCTTCTCATCAGCAGCAGCCGTGCACAGTTTTGACACCAAGTCAGATAAAGGGATCCCTTTATTTGCTGTGTTCCTTCCTCTTCTCTGATTCATCTGTACTTGCTTTTCATTAAGTTCATATCATATAAAAATATGATTTCATATTATAAGTAAATGTTATGTCTCAGCAAAATCTAACATAACTGCAACTGTGACTACTCATAATAGATAATATTAGGAGGATTTACCAGGAAGATAACACAAACTATGCTGATCAAGCACAGGACTCAATCAAAAGTACTGACCATTTCATATACACTAGATTTTGTCCCAGTCTCTCATAGCTTTTCCTTTACACTTGACCATTTTGGTGCACAACAGCCTGCTGAAGAACTTGATCTTTTGCACAAATTTGGAAAACAACTGTCTTCTTTTGGAAAATCTTCTCACAGACCACTGCTGCACCCAGACTAGTATGACGTGTCTGTTACAAGGGGCCTGACTTCATGCTCCAGTAAACAGCAGAGAAGAAAACCCTCCTCACTCAACTGCAGCCAGTCTGCAGTAATCCCTGCAGCTTCCGCTTTGAAGCCTTTATGGGAGCAAAACTGTCTACCTGGCCATGCCAGTGCTAAAAGGACATATTTTATCAGGAGCTGAAGGCAAATAGTGTAAAATCTAAGTGAAACCAACATTCTCCTCAAATACAGAGTTTCACATCTTCTATATTAAGAAATATATATCTCAAGTGTTAGGGTTACTCAAACCAGGACATTCTATGTCTAACCATACACATGATTTTAACAACCTCCTCAGCAGTATCTGTGCTATTACTCCTGTAAGATGTACTACAAAAGTAAATACTTTATCTCTTAATATAAAAATATTTTCTAAACGTCTGTCTACAGAGACCAGTGGAAAAATCTTCAGATTAAAATGATGTGATTTCTAATTTGATTTATGGCAACAATAGCTACAAGTGTTTTAATTCCCTGTTATCCACAAAGATGGGGGATGGGGGGGGGAAATTGACCATGAGTGAGAAATATTACGTATTAATTTAATATGTAAAGACAATTAGAACAAGTAATGACCTTCCAACTTTTATATGGAAGAAATAATTATGACAGCTAAGATAATGGCTAGATAAATTACTGAGACATTAACTTCTGTGGCTTTTCTTCATCACATCTAAAGTAAATACAAACTAACCAAACCTTTGACTATCATATTTTAAAAGTAAATTCTGAAATAAATGCATCCTATTCTTCCAGTGGTGCAGAAGTAGCTATGAAGAGGCATTTCACATAGTGAAACGCATACGGAGCTCACCCGAAGAAGATTGCCACCTAGTGGCTAATGCTAGTATTACCAACGTGGCAGGAGAGGGAAAGATTCCCATAGCGAAGTGACTCTTCAGAGTGAAAAAACACTTCTGAATTTACTAGACGAACTACATATCTACCTTCCCGCAGTTAACTGTAAGTCCAAAAGAATAACATAAAATCTACGTCAAAACTGGCCCAACCCTGAGAAATTAAAGAAATACTAGAGCCTTTCCAAATAAAACTGGGCAGGTCAGCATTTGGGACAATTCTATACTGAAAGTAAGCTCTTGGCGTTAGCATATCCTTTTCCTACATACTCGGGTGCATATGGACAATGTCAAACTGACAGGCAAGAATTCAAGTTGGCTACTTGCTGATACATAGCAAACAGAAAACACCAGTTTATAATGTGGGAGTTTATTATTGCTCAGTTTGTGATCACCTGCTGCTTCTTGCTGAATTCTAAGGAGACACTGGCTCTTCTGAATGTTACCTTCCGTTTAGCAGCAAATCAGTAGGTTGCTAACCTACTGATTAGTTAGTTAATAGATTTCAGGACTGTCAGAGTTGAAGAAAGCATGCCATTGAAATGTTCTCTTGTAGATGCTAAGAGGAGTCATGCTGAAATGAGAATTCTGCACATTGTCACTAAAGACAGTGGTGATATGGCATTAGAAACTAATTTTTACTGCTTGTCTGTGGAGATGAGTCCTTTTGATCAACTCGGTAGCAAAAAGTGTTTTACACTATTTTAGTAAAGGATTTTTACAGTGTTAAACAGACTGATTCTTTAAGTGTTACAGTCCACTGAATCTTGAATTTCTACTGCCGTCAGTTTTCATTACATTGTTTTCTTTTGACATGAATTTCCAACTCATTACGCTTTAGAAGCATGCAACAGCCTCCTCCTGAATTGGAAAACAGAGTTTACTAAAGTAACTGTAAGAGGAAAGGAAAAGTTTAAATATTACAAAATCCTGTAACTACTAAGTAATTGTTTAGAGAGCACTCTGCAAAAAGCTAATAGTACATTTTCTGTTGGTATCAATTAAGAAAGCAACTTCTGGCAAATCTGACTCATACAGGATGTTAATGTCTTTTTTAAAAAATAAAAATAAAATATGTTTTCCATAACATGATCATAGAAAATAGTCTTTGAAAGGTGATTATTTTTGTAAAACTGAAACATTTCAGGTGGTATTTAAAAAAAAAAATTATGTATATATATACATATATATATATACACATATATATATATATATATACACACACACATATATATATATATATATCTGCCTTCATCACCAACTGTGACAAAAAAATTTCACATGTAGTACAGACAGACTGCGACCAAATGCTAATCTTTCAAGGGTTGGATAGTATGCAGCACAATCCCAGTTCCTCAAAACCTTCAAACATGCTTTTGTATCCTGCTAGGCTTAGCCATTACACGTGCTCAAGTTCACAGGAAACATTAAAAACCCTCAAAACCCCCAAACAGATTCAGTAGAGAAGCTGCTAATAGTATAGCAACATATTAGCCACTCTTAACTATCTGTTAAAAGGTAGCCACAATTTTGGAATGTAGAAAAGGAACTTGTTCTACTCAATAATTAAAAATCTTCCCATATGGAAAAAAAAGCCCATTTCATGTCAGCAGCTTCTGTTCAAGATTTTGTAATACAGAAAGTGCTGTAATACCTCACCCAAGTTAAGGGGAAACAATGACATCCAGTATTTTGCAAAACCCAGTGCTACTGACTCGAGTAGAAGCAATAACAGCACAATGATAAGCAAATTCATTACAATTTAAACCTCAACATAGATAATGAGTTGCTGACTCATTCTAAAATAAGACTAATTCTCTCAGGATCTCAAGAGAATAAATATGATCTGCCTAGATCTAAAGAAAACATTGAAGAGTAATTTTACCAAAGTATTTTAAACTTGTTTTGCAATAAAAACAAAAGTAACAAAGTATACAATAATTATCTTCAGTATGTCCTTATTTAATGAAAAAGCATTTAAATGGGAGTCTTTTAGAAGAAAGTTTGAGCTGTTTTGTCTCACAGATAAGGAGACAGTTAAATGCAGGGATTGAAGAGCCAGTAAAGGTAACCGAACTGAAACCTGTCACTACAATCTAGTATGTTAATTGTATAGCTCAGGAAAGAGACAGTACAATATGAAAACTCATTTAAGAGTTTATTTTTCAGCCACAGATAATAAGATAAACCATAAAGAAATTGTCTTTATCTGTCCTCTTATGCCTCTTAGTCCTATGTTTTCTTTGTTTTACACCTTTTACTGGATTCCTAGATTTATTTGCTTAATATCTTTAGCATTACAAGATTCTATTTTCTGTAGAAATAGCATAGATTTCTCTTTTAGTTTTGCCTCTTACTCCTGGCATCTAAAAGACAGTCCCATTGGTGAAAAAAATATCTCATGCTTATATATTTTTTTTTTTCTGACAACTACTAATAAAAAGAATACTTTCCTAAAAACAACCGCATACTTTCAATACAATCAGTTCTAAGTCTTCCCATCCTCAGCTCACATCTAAATGTTCTTTAAATAACACAATGATTTATTCTGTTTAACTCTTCTGGGCAGATCTACCTGGCAGTATGCAGTCCTTCTGCTGGCAACCCTTCCAAATGGCTCCATCTGCACCAGAGGAGAACGCACTCCAAATATGACAGAGAAGAGGTGTGTTTTTTTGAAACATTAATGTAAGAGTCTATAAATGGCAGAAAGAAAGTCCAAATGGGACTATGAAATTTCAGAAAACAGCAGTCAGAGAAAGTCCACTTGTTAAAGGGAGAGTAAGAATAGGCTGTAATTGCTGGCTACTACTGTTCCTAATCAGAAGACTTCTAAGTTCCTGTAATTGCTGCCAGCTGCTCAGCAGAGGTCAGAAAGGCAAACTGAATGCTAGGAATTACTGAGACAGAAATATAGAAAAAAATGAAGAAAATTGTTTTGCCCCTAGTCATGAATATAGCATGTGAAATGGGATGTTCAAAGGTACAGAATGACTTGCATACAAAAAACAACTACATAGCAGCCATCAGCTTGTATTTCCACAGATCCTCTTTTTGGCCTTAATGGAAGATGTGCATGATGTTTGCCTTTTTTCAGACAGCACCAGCGTTCCTTGGTCACCATAACCTTCAAAGATGAGAGAGTGGCCTCATAATAACATTGACCAGCTGCCTCATCACCCATAGGTGCATGCCATCTGGTCCCATAGATTTCTTAATATTTACCATGTCTTGTGTCCCTGCGTTGCTTGCCCTCCTGAGCAGGGGGCTCTCACTTTTCTTAGTTTCCCTTTACTGATCAGGCACTTACCTAAGTCCTTGTTACCCTTCACAACCCTTACTAGTTTCAGCTCCAGCAGAGCTTTGACTCTTCTAATTTGATCTCTGTATGTAAGACTATCCATACCTTATGCCCTGGGTATCTGGTTTTGGTCAGCATTCAGGACAGGACCTGGGGTGACATGGAGCTTTCTTTGTGACTTAGTACAGTAATTGTTAAGTTTTCATGCTCCAGGACACTCTGAAGAGTTAGTACATACACTTATCCCCTGGAACTAATGAAGTAAGCTGCTTTCAGCTCAGACCCATTAGTCAGAAAGGAAATGCCCGCCAGAATACTTTAAAGGACTCCTTGTTTAGAAATGCATTTTTTTCCTTACTTATTTCATTAGAGAGTTTCCACAAATGGTAATGTAAACTTGGACTATATGAAACATAATTTTCCTGCAGATCCTCTCTCAGTGGTAAAATTCCTCTCCCTTCTTCCAAAAGGATTGATTGGTTTGGGAAAAGGGGATGTCTGTTACAACAGGAGAGTAAACAAAGGTGAAGGGAGAGAAAAATTAACAAATGCTGGTATGGAAATGTGGTCAGTATCCATGATACTTCTAGCAGTAAAAAAAGCAATGGTGCACCAGGTGGTAGTTCTGACACAGAATACTTCAGGTTTAGAATCTTGGATAAACCATCAAAGACAGTGAACATGGCACTGCAATACTGTGATACTATACCAGATCTAAGTTTTGAGGCTCAAAGAGAGCACATTCAACAGTTTCTCAGGTACTTAGATAATTTGTATCCTTATTCAGATCTTCCTTAAGAAGTAGTTTTCACTCTTATTTTCCAGATGTACACATGCTCATCTATTGTAATACATTAATAATAAGTTTATGCAATTATTTTATATAGAGAGAGACATTTCAATATACAAGGGAATTATTTTCATTAGGGGAAGAGAGAAAAAAAAGTTGTAATTAATTTTCAAGATTGTACCAGTTTGGATAAGTACACTCAAAATAAATTCACAATTGCAAAAAAAGGAAACAAAAGATTAAATGAAGCTCCACAGGCATCTAGGTAAGACATTAGATTGTTTAATACAGATTTATAAATGACTTGGAAAAAAGGGGGTGAACAGTAAGGTAACAATGTTTATTCATCCTAGGGAGTTATTGAGATAGTAATGCTAACAGCTGACTGTGAAGCATTTCAGAAGGTTCTAACAAGACCGAGTGCCTGAAAAAAAAAAAAGGTAAATGGAGTTTTATGTCAATAGATATAAATGACATAGCAACATGCATTAAAAATATCAGGTTCTGAATTCATCCTTTTAACATCAGGAACAGATCTTGGCATTATGTTAGATCGTAGCATTAGTTACATGAAAACATGGATTCAGTGCTTAAAACAGGAAAAAAAACTCCAATAAATCAAATATCAGAAAATACTGGGAAAGGAATAGATAACATAGTGTTGTCACTGTATACATTCAGGGTTTGTCTGTACCTTGAATGGGTTGTAGAGCACTGATATTGTCACTTGCAGAAGAATATTTACCTTCAAATGGAAGAAACACAAAGTTATGAAGATGATCAAAGGTAGGGAATGGTTTCCACTGAAGGTACTAAGGAGGCTGGTACGCTTCACTCTGGCTGAGTGAGTCTACACATCAGGAAGGGCAGGGAGAAGATGGCATTGACTGTTTTACTCTTTTACTCCTCTAAAATGAGCAACAAAATTTCATATATATGGAGCTACAGGAAGGACATGTTCAGGAAGTTTAAACCAAAACAAAACCACCAAAACCAAAATGGAAATGTTACTTAAACAATTTAAGTGAATCAGGCAGGTTGGAAGAGACCTCCAAGATCATCCAGTCCAACCCATCACCCAGCCCTAGCCAACCAACTAGATCATGGCACTAAGTGCCTCAGCCAGGCTTTTCTTGAACACCTCCAGGGATGGTCACTCCACCTCCTCCCTGGGCAGCCCATTCCAATTGCAAATCACTCTCACTGTGAAGAACTTCCTCCTAATATCAAGCCTATACCTCCCCCAGCACGACTTGAGACTGTGTCCCCTTGTTCTGTTGCCAATTGTCGGGGAGAAGAGACTGACACACTACCACCCCACCACCCCCCTGCCACCAGCTACAACCTCCCCTTCAGGTAGTTGTAGACAGCAAAGAGGTCACCCCTGAGCCTCCTCTTCTCCAGGCTAAACAACCCCAGCTCCCTCAGCCTCTCCTCGTAGGGCTTGTGTTCCAGGCCCCTCACCAGCTTCATTGCCCTTCTCTGGACATGTTCCAGCACTCAACATCTCTCCTGAATTGACGGACACAGAAATTCATGTAACAGGAAGCAGATCTGTGAAATTCCTTGTCAGAAGACATTGTGTATACAAGAAGCTGATGTAAGGTCAAGGCAAAAATGGATGTGCAACTGCAAGAGAGACCCACTGAGAATTAAACATGGGGAAAAAAACATCTGATGATGTTGATTGACACAAAGCTGAATATCAGCCAGTAGTGGGCAGTTTTCTTATGTGCAGTTTAAAGGATCAGAATTACAAACCTGAGCTTCTTGGAGTCAATGCAGAGTGTCAGTTCACTCCAGGGTAGAAATCCAATGTGCATAAATTCATTACACAAACACAGTTTCCTACTTTGTACTGCACAGCAGTAGCCACAAATACAGACAAAAGGCAAGGATGCCTGAGCATTTGAACAAATAGTTAATGGTTGTATAGGATTGTTAGTAGCAGTAGTACTATTTTTAGTATTATTTTAAAACCAGTATATTAATTTTTGATGCTATTTAAAAATAATGTAAAAAGGAAAATGAGCTCTAATTAACTATACGGATTGGGAAGTTCTGTTGTTTTGGTCATCCGTAATGCTGACTAGACATTCCTATGAACCCCCTTCGCCCAATAATCTATGCCTCTACAACTTACTAAGAAGGAAAACTGTCCTGGCAGGACAGAAATCCTGCCGGACTGGTTTTGGCCACTGCTCTCGTCCTCCCGTGTCAAGGTCCAGGAGTTGAGATGATGAACAGACTGAACAATGGGGTTGGTTTCAGCAAAGCTGCCCTGAGGGCTAGCAGCCAGCACCACGTGTCAGGTGTCTTGTGCAGCCCCTCCACGTGCTGGTGTCCTCACATCAGGCACGGAACTTTGAATTCATTGGCCAAAACGAGTGATGCATGTGCCTATTTGCCAGCTGGTTTGCAAAAGGTGTATTTAATGGGGGTTACGATTTGAAAAGGCCTCTTTCCCACAGCGCCTCTCCAGCCCTGCTGAGCCCCATTAGTGGATCGTTTAGCTGCATCCTGCTTGCAGAAAGCATTGTTCATAGCAGCCACCTGTTTGTACCTTGCAGCAACTCCATTCTTCCCTTCTCTCTGCCTGGAATATATTTTGTATGTTTGCCCTCGGGATCATAATCGCAGCTTTTGGAAGCGTCTTTGTACAGGAAACTTACTCAGGGATCAATGCAAGTACTTAGGTTAGATGCTAAGGCTCCATAAGTGTAATTAGAATTTTCCTGCTTTCACGTGCCTATTTGCCAACTTCTGATTGTTTAAACTGTTTAATTCCATGTTTATAAATACCCTTTGTGCAAGTACTCATTGTCAACCAAAAATCCAAATGAACCTATAGGATTATTTTGAATATTAGTTATATTTGATATTTGTACACAAAATTAATATTCATAATTGACATTCAATATTACTTTTGTAACAAAACCAAATCAAGTTCACAAACAAGCCACTAGCATTTTATTTTAACATGTTTTACCATGTTACTCTTCACAGACAGTGAGTTAAATCATTGTAAGAAAGCAAACTTGCACTTTTAGCTACAGTTGAATGGCATTAATTCATAAGCCACTAACAATTCAGATTTTTTTTGCAGTGTAATTAAGATAACCTCTTACTGCAATCTCATGAGGCCAGTTTCTAAAGATGTGAGCAAGCAACCAAAGCAGTAAACTTTAGGTTTTAGTGTCCCTGCAACTGATCTGTGTAATTTCTGTTCACCCTAAAAGCAATTAGACTCACTCGAAGGGAACAGTAAGATTATTTTTTCAGTTGCAAATAATAGCTGGTGGCAGGCTACTGAGTATATACTGCATGATATAAAGATGGTATATATTGATGGCAGCTCACTCATCAAGATGACTGCAGCTTTCTACACCTAGGTGAAAAAAAAACTAGAAACAGCCTAAAGAAGGAGCAGCCTACACTGAGACTACTTGATGTTATAGTTCGAAGTAAAATTCCTTTGATTAATTCTTCATATTGTAAAAATTAAGAGTCTGTTTCCACCTCTTTTTCTCCTTCCTTGAGCCTGTTGTTGATCAGTAAGTTAGTTCTCTTACCAATGTCTAAGAGCTTTTTTTTTGTCTCAAGTCTTTCCTAAGGTCATTGCTGTCTTTTTCTGAAAATGTGAATTAAAAAATCAGAGTACTCACATATTTCTGACTCCTTCAAAGAACTAGTATATATATTTGTGAGGCAAGCTTTCCCTTTATTAAAACCATATTTCTTCCTTTTTTTCCTATTCCTTCCTACTTTTCAGTTTTCCAAAGAAGATAGACCTATTTGGATTTAGTTCCCAAGGTATTCCCTAAAGAACTTTATAAAAAGAATTAATGCTGTATTTGTGACCTTCCATTCTTCTGTCACTATGGCTGAGTTAAAAGGCAAGTTACATACTACGGTAGGTAATAAAACAATTTTCTATTTTAATGTCTTTGGAACTCTTACAGAAGTATCATCTGGCTCAACGAGTTGAATTCTATTCAATTTTACATTTATTTTTCAAACAAGCTCCAGAGTGACACTTCAGTTTGATAGAAGTTCTCCAGACTTACCCTCTTTTGTATTTTAAAGAATATATTGCGGTTTTATGATACTACAAGGTTTTCTTCAAGATATTTTGTACTTTGTTTCCAAAGATCTCCTCATTTGGCCATGATTTCCATTTTCTGAGGGATGCTGTAATAGCTTCCTTCAGTTGTTTGTTCAACCATGTCATTGTTTTTCCTGCTTTTTTAGACTCTTGGTACATCATCATTATAATAGGCATAATAATTATGTGCTTATATTGCAGGCTTATTTATGAAGATGTATTTATGAGGCTCTACATTTAATTCTGAAGTAATGAAGTCCAGAAAAAGGTCATGATAGAACCACTTGAAGTCAAAATAGGTCTGAATTTCAGACAATTCCTAAGATTGAGATTCAAGGAAAAATATTTTCAATCAGCTTAATTAATTTTCAATATAAACTAGAGACATCTCTTGCAGTTTCACTTGCTGCTTTTGTGAACACAAAATGCTCTAAACTACTAATTAAATATATAAAAACTTTCCCCAGGGAATAAATATATATTTAGTAGTACCAAGCCCAACCTTGTTCAATGTAGTCATCACTGACCAGGATGTGGAGGAACAGCCTCATGCATCAGTACAGGTTAAGCACTAACCTATGGAGAAGCAACTCTGCGGAAAGATTTTGGGAGTCCTGATGTACAAATTCACCATCAGCCAGTAGTGTGGTCTTGTGCAGAAGGCTGCCAATGGTATCTTGGGACACATTTGAGAAAAGCCAGGCCAGCAAGTAGTGGAAGTTCTATTTCCCCTCTACTCCACTCTAGCGAGGCCTCATCTGGAGTATTCTGTCCAATTCAGTCTACCCATTTCAAGATGGACAAAGGCACTAATGCAGAGTCCAGAGGAGGATTAGACTAATCATACGAAGGTGATTAGTAGGAGACCAGAGCATCTTATGAGGAGAAGCTAAGAGACCTGGAGAAGAAAAGACTGAGAGGGGTTCTTATCAATCCTTACAAGTATCTAAAGGGATGGTGTTAAGAGGATGGGGCCAGACTCTTTTCAGTGGTGCCTGGCAACAGGACAAGAGGCAACAGGCACAAACATACAGAAAGTTTTATCTGAACAGAAGGAAAAATTTCTTTACTGTGGGGGTGATAATGCACTGGACCAGGCTGCCCAGAGAGCTTGTGGAGTGTCCTCCTTTAGACATTAAAAATCAGCCTGAATGTGGTTCTGGGCAAGCTGCTCTACAATCAATGTCATAAAATTATGCCTAATTTAATATTTTTTAGTATTGTATATCAATGCCACTTAGAACTATATTCCTTCAACACTCACATACATATGAATATATAATTCTCTATTTCAGGACACAAGACAGCATTTGTAAATACCATACAAAACCAATGCATGTTTAGTTTATTCCATAGAGAAAGAAAAAGATTGTGTATGGAAAAAAGAGGATCTCCAAGAAAAATATCTGTGCATTCAGGTATTCTGGATAAGCAGCTACACTAACACACTTGCCTGGCTGAAAATCATGATACTTTTCCTCTAAAAGATTATGGAAGCAAACATTTTTTGGCAACTTCTGGCATGTTAAAAAAGGCTTACACCACTCTCCTAAATCAGGGTAGAGAAATGAGAATGGTCCCATCTGAATAATCATAATCAAACTTTAATTACAGTTTCAAAATCTCATGCACTGAAAAGAGCTCGTCATCTCCAAAAGCTGGCAAAGTGTTTCTAGATTTACCAGTCTCTTAGCTTTACAAAGCCTACAAAACTGAATAACCATGTGAGAAAATTTTAAAATCAGCAGTCCCGAGGTTCAACCAAGAAGCAAAGTTACAAAGTTGCTGGATTTAGGGAAAATTGCAGTGGGTTTCAACATGTCATGTGCAGATATGCACAGCTACATACTTCAATGAAGTGTTTGTTTGTTCTTAATGATATTAGCAGATATTATGAAATTAACAGGCACTAAAAATATTTTGGAATCTTTTGCCTTTAATTCAACACTGTGACCATTTGCAAGGCAGAAAGATGCAAAATGTGACAAGCAGGGGCACACACCTTACAATCTCTCAGGAAACCTGTGTTATTTTATCCTCAACATACAAGTCAGCATGAAGCATATGAAAGCACTCTGTATGAAAAACAGATTCATGAAACTGTTATGACTCCCATTTCACATATGGAGGGAAAGAAGACCAAGTCATTTGCCAAGAGCAAAGAATTAAATACAGTCCATCAGACCTCAACAATTGAAATAATAACACTGAAGGAAAATACAGACACCTGATCCGGAGAGAAAACTGCAAACTAAAGTTAAAAAAGACAACTTTTCCCTCCTTTTTCCTTAGATTAAAAAAGCTATCATCTCATTATTTCTATTAACTACTGTAAGTGCCTGTAGGAAAGCATATTTCTCCCTATAAACTGAAATCACTTTATTCTCTATCTTGTCATGGTAGATTTCAACGAACATACTACATGTTACATATAGTAACATTACTGCAATTTCAAACTCAATAAACTGCATTTACAAGAATGTAACAGCCAAAATCTGTATAATTTTAAATCTTATCAATGGAAATAATGCAGTCATGCATAAAGAATGGAAAAAACCTTTTTTTTCTCTGTCATTTTAGGTAAGTAATCAGGTTGCTAAGCCTTTACTTCAGGTGTTAAAAAATCTTGAAGTTTATTCAAATAAGTTCAAATAACTTCATGACTCATATTTTCAAATAAGGTCTAAGAATCATTATCAAGACATAAGCCAATCGACTCCCTGTCACTGTATCTTGCAGCAAAATCAACTGAGTTAAAATGTGTTTATTTTACCAGAAAGTAATCTGCTTACAAGTTAACCTTCCCTTGGAGACTAGAAACGTTTCATGTTTTATGAAACAAAGTAAAAGCCAGGAGTGATTCGGCTGCTTAGTTACAGTTCACTGGTACCATTTTAGTTTCCCTGGAGTATTTATCTGATTTATCTCTACAGGACTGACAGTTACGACACAAGAGCCTCTTCTGGACTAGTAGCAGGCATGTAGATAAAATATTCTATTGAGCCTGTAATGATATTAAACATTTAGATTTAGGTACTTGAATTGCTTTATCGCTTTGGCGAGATTCAAATTTGCTGCTCTATCCAATACTCCACACTTTGTTTATCTGAAGTACTTCGTCTCCCAGATGGTTTATTGGAATCCTCAGTTCCCATGGATTCTTTTTGTCAGGCCTTGGCAAAGAAACTGCAAGTGCATAGAAGCTTTCATGGAGCTGCTTGCAAGGTGTCACACCCAATTTCTATTATTTTTTAAATTACAAAATCACATTTGATTTGTGCTCCCTCCCCCTTACTCCCTAGGCACATGCCACACACAATCCAGCCTTCCACCTGCTTTGTCCACAAACGGCCCAGCGACTTTCTTTTATACTACTCAGAACTTCTAAGGCCCTATGCATAATCATCTCTTCATATCTGTGTATGCATCTCTATAACATTTGAGAGTCGCATTTCTTACCTCTCCCTGACCCACACAGAGTCCGCACGTTGTCGCTCTCGCTCTGCTGTGTTGCCCAGGTATAACACAACCACTCCGCCCTACTTACCACTTCCTTCCCTCATCTCATAGGACATTAGCTAAGAGCATGTCTTGCTTGCAAATAGAACACTCACAACCTGTCCTAAAGCATCTCCCTGTACTTACAGGATCTGGGTGTCCTCCGGAAGGCTGGGAATGAAGTGAATGTTCCGACAAGTGATTTTGTAGTCATTCCAGTCAGAACACTCGCAGAAAGCTGAAGGACACCTCTCTGTGTCCTGACTGCATAGCACCAGCACCAGCAGCAGCTGGAAGGCTACCGGGAGACACAGCATCTTCTGTCGAGCTCTCCTGCTCTGCCCTTCGCTTCTCCTAGAGGAAAGGGTGGAGACCCGAGTTGAAGGGGCAGACGAAGCTGCCCAGCCGGGAGAAGTTGCTCGAGAAAGGCGGCACCTTGGCTGAACAACACCGCCTCCTTCCTAAGCGGAGCTAGGAAAGGTCTCGGCAAGCACTGCGCTCCCTCTCCTTTGGGCAGTCTCCGTCTCCTCGCCCCGGCTCCGCGCCCACGCTGCTAGTCATACCCCCTTTGTCGGCCCCCGCCCCATACGGACCTGCCTCCTCTCCTATTCAGCACCCCTCCCGCTGGGACCCCCTGTCCCATCTCCCCGGCAGCGCCGGTGCCCCGGTCCTCACCGAGGGAAGCAGCGCCGAGCCCAGATCCCACCACCCGAGCACCAGGGCCACCTGCCGAGGGGGGCCTGGAATTGCGGGAGCGAGATGGTCCTTGCCCAGTTCAGTCGAGTAGCGGCGGGGCGGGCTGCCGGCAAGTGCCGTTGGGTACGGAGCTGGGCTCCGGCTTCGGTGCCGGCAGAGAGACGATTCCGCCCCGACGTTGTCAAACGCAGTGGAGCGACTACGAGCTTCGAACATTGCTTCTAGCATCTTTGCAGAAGGGAGAGAGGAGGGAGCTGTGTAAGTGACCTGTAAAAGCAGTGAAGTTAAAACAGATCTTCACACCGAGTAGACGTTCACTAACTACAAAATAGCTACCCACTAAATGTAAAGCAGTTCAAAAACACTGAAAATTTCAAGGAGTGATTTTGACAATCAAATGAGACCGCAAAACGAAGAGAAATGTAATATTTTCCACATTATCAGAGAAGGAAAAAAAAAGGCATCAAATTAAAAATGGGGAAAAGAAATCTAACCTTGAGAGTAACTACGTGGAACTATTACCACTTGAAGCAGCAATCCACTCTGGTTATTGCTAGTGACAGAGGTTTCTACACTGAAGCAGACATACTGAAAGCTGAACAAATCGGGTTAATACTCACTTAATTCTGAGTTTCTACATAAACAAGAGATACTATTTCTAAAACCGAATACTTAAAAGTAGTGAGGGGGAAAAAAGATACTTTATTAATTCAGTGAAGCAGCAAAGTTCTTTAATATTTTGCCTCATTTTTTTTTAAACTTCCCTCCCCCACCAACTAAATGCCAATGTTTTGTGCTGCATATAGTTTTTGTGCTGTGTTGGTACATAGCAAAAAAAAAGTAAACAAAAATATTTGCAACCTTAGGAGAAGGAAGCTTGAAAAAGTAAGCTACTTACAGTAAAAAATTAGACCACAATTTTTTTTGAACCGAGTTCCCCTCCAGTTAGATCAGAGTTGTCCAAAAGTTAAGAGTACAGATATTATTCTAAAATAACTCTTTAAAAGTAATTTAGGTCAGCTCATTAGTATGTGTTTCCTAAATAGAATTAACGCCTTCAGCATATCTTTTTAAGGTGATTAAACAACACTGTGCTCATAAGGAAATACAATACAAATCCTGATCTTGCACACATATGTTAGTGCTTAGATCTTGTGCAAGCAAAGAATTTTATCTGATACATTTATCCTGTTTAGGATATCCTTAGAGGCATCACAGTGAGTGAATGAGCTGAAGCACCTACCATAGAGTGCCACAGACAACCTCACACTTCACTGCATAGAATTCCCTTGGGAATGATGAGTGTCCTGTGATCCACTCAGTCATGTCCTTCTGGGACACTGCTCCTGTCTGTAACACACCCTGCAGCCCTAAAACCCACCACCCACCACCACTTTTTGGTGTCCATACCAATCTGACTACATAAAAATGAAGATCACTGTTACAGAACGGAGACAGTGCTACATCTGCCTATAGGGTTTCCCTAGGATATCAAAATTCTTTGCTGGTTTTCTAGTTATTAGTGACAAAAGTATCCAGCTTTTCCTGGAGACACTGTATGCTGTGTTAGCAACAGGACATTAAAATCTCAGTTTCTTTTGGTTTTGGCAGAGAAATACTTTGCTTTTCACAGGGGCATGTCAAAGACATCTAGCAAATCAAGTCTGTCACCAAAGGAATCTTTGTCTTTTAGTCCAAGTCTCTTAGCTGTTCTATTCTACATCTCATTTCCAGGCAGTGTGTACAAGCCATAGTTGTGTCATGTTGCAAAGAACATTGCCTGACACTGTTCAGAGGCAGTTCATCAGCTTTGAGATGCACAGAAATAACCTCTTCCAGCTTAATCTCCCTTTTTCTCACAACAAATATTGATGACCTAATACAATTTGGAGTCCTTACTTCTCATGATGTGGCCTCGCATAATGGTTTAGCACAAGGGCTAACCTGCCTGCTCCTGCAATACAAAAGTGAGGGGAAAAGTAACACACAGAACTAAGGGCTCAGATAAAGAAATAAGAGAAGAGTTTAATATAACATGAGATATAATGACAATGCATAATTACCTTCACTAATACTCTAATTAATAGTATAATGCATGATTACTTTATCTTCGCCTATTTGCAGAAGAAGCACAGTGAAATATGGGAGGAAAAAAACCAGCATAAACTAGAAAACCTAACCCAGCAGCTACCTGACTCCTACCTGTTCTGCAGCATGCCTGCAGAAAAGAGCCAATACCCAAGAACCTGGGACACAAGATCACAGGATCACAGGGTGCCAGGGGTTAGAAGGGACCCAAAGAGATCATCGAGTCCAAACCCCCTGTCAGAGCGGGACCATACAATCTAGCTCAGTTTGCTATTTGTAGTTGAATCATTGATTCCTCATGTATACTCAATCAAACTGAAGAGATGTTCTGTAGGAATCCTATGCACTTACCTTGAATGTGGTTATGACAAAAGCAAACAAAATAAACCAAAACAAACATCACAGTACTGTCCAGCTTCGAGAAACAGAATTACAGAAATAAGAAAATACTTGTTGAAAATGCTAAGAGGGGCAGACAGAGTCAAAATAGCTCTTTTAAGAGACAAATAGTCCTCATCTATTTTGGAAGTATTCAGAAGCTGTCAACAGAACTTCAGAGACAGTTCACTTAAATTTTCAATCAGCCTTCATTTTAGCACAGCTGTCAGCAAAGGCCGTTCAATTATGCAGTGTCAGAGAAGAAAGTAAGTACTTTTAAACTTTTTAAACTTCTAGAAGTCACTGCCAGCAGTGACTGGGGAAGCAGATAGGATTATACAAATACGGAGGCTAATAAATTTAAAGGCAGATATCAGATAAAATAGCCCTCTGATAAATATCAGATACTGAAGGAAACTGCAGGGAGTAGTTCAAAGAGACTAGATCATAGAAAGTAGCCAGGTTCACATGTTCTCTGTAAATAGCACCTCCTGATGTCATTGTTGAATACAGTGTGCTGGCATTTTTTTATGTTCCAGTCCAGACATCATGGCTCCCCATTGCCTGGGCTGTTGGTGGATACTGCTGGTGTGAGGAGCCTGGCTCACTCCTGAAGTGTGTTGTAATCATATGGCATGGAAGCATGCTTGCTGCACTAGAAACTTGTGGATGAGAAAATGAAATGGTCCTGTGGGATAGGAACCATGAGAGACAGTACAGATTGTTATCCATGCTTTAATAACTGTGCTTAGAGGTCAATGGTCACTTGCTGGAGTGGATCCCAGAGGCAGTACAGACATGTCTGTATTGAAAAAGGTGACCTGCTACGTTTACCTTGCGCTTGAGTGTGCACCTATAAACTTAGGTTCATGCAAAATAAGGCTTTTAATAGAGTTGCAGGAATCAAGCAATGTACAGGCCTGGGTGCGCGGGGAGGCTCCGCTCTACCCTAAGGCACACCCTTTGTTTTCAGGTTTCTCTTTTTATATCCTATTCTGCTACATACTCATTACCAATTCTAAGAACAGGTTGGGTTTTCCTTATCGGTTCCAAGGATGGGAGGTGTCTCTTCCATGCATGTCTCTTTTTAGCCGGTGGTCTCTCTGGTGGTCTTCAGTGATGAAGTAAGGGGTCTTCCTCAAGTGTCCTTTTCATGAACTCGTAACTAGTAGTGTCCTTTGTATGGGTCTTCCTCTGTTTGCTCATGCGTGAAGGCTGTCTCTGCCACCTGCTTCACTCCTCCACCAACCTTCTTAGTTTCTAATTATTTATTGCTCTGTTATCTTAAGCCAAGTGCATATTTTTGTGATGGCTGTGCAAGGAGGAGTGCAGCTCCATTCAAAATCCCCCTTCTTCCCTGCCTGTGGCCTCTTGCCACGAATTGATCGGATCAAACATATATTTCTCACAGACACACCCACTTTGCCAAGGCAAGAGCTGTTGTTTCTGCTCTCCACGTTTATTGAGCGGTAGTGTTTGTAACTACCAACGTGTATTTTGTAAAGGTTTACCTTTCAACAACTTTCAGAAACACTACTACCCCCCACGTCGACCCACGCCTCTCTCCCTCGGCCTCCAAAACACCACCGGCTTCCCGCAGGGCGGAGCATGCCCTTCCGCTACCGCGGCTGCGTGCTGCGCGGCTCTGCAGACGCCGTCGCCGCAAAGCCTCACGGGAGTTGGAGTTCAATCCGTTTTCCGTCTCACGGCGGGCCGCTGCTTGCGGACTGCCCATCCCACAGAGCCTTGCGGGGGGGCCTGGCGCCCGGAAGGCGGCTCTGGCAGCCGGCGGCAGGGCGGCTAGTTCAAGTTGCCATAGCGGCGAGGTGAGGAGGTAGTCGGGGCTGCTGGGCGTGCTCGGGGAAGGGGTCGACTTCGCCTCGGACAGGTGGGGGCGTCCTCCCGCTGATGCTGTGCGGTGAGGGTTTGGGGCAGGGGAAAGGCAACAGTCGGGAACTGCTACCAGAGTGGCGTGCGGAAGGGGATGCGGCTGCCGCTCGGGGCTGGCTGGGCGCAGAGCGGCGGGGTTAAGCGGCCGCTGATGTGAGCGGCGTCAGGCACTGCGGCGACCGAGAGGTAAGGCGGCGACCGGGTTACTGATGAGCCACAGTGGGAGCCGGGGCAGCCCACGGCCCAGGCTGGGGCCCGGCTGACGGCGTGCCCGGCGCTGTTTTTGCATTGCCTCGCAGCCCCCGGGAGAAAAGATTCAGGAGGCTCTCAGAGTTTATAAAGGTCGATATGGGAGGAAGATTTGCCGAAGGCGTTAGTAGATGTTACGTATCAACAGTGCGAAGAAAGTGTTTTCTGTGTTGAAAAGTGCATAAGTTGACAAAATGTTCTACTAGTGCTTGAAATTACGATAGTCAAATGTCACCACGTTGGATCACCTTGCAGGCTTTCTGAAAATTTGTGACTCGGAAACACTGAAGGAAGGGTCAAGCTCAGCCTTAACTGTGTGGCTTCAAACATGCTTTTATCACTAAGCTAGTTACCTAGTGATAGAGCAGTCTGTGTGGAGCTAAAACAAAACACTTAAGAAGTTATCAGGCTGTGTATGCTGAGTTCATCTTTTGGTTACTCGAGACTGTCAGCTGTGCTTCATGTTTGAAGAAGATCTCTTAACATAAAGTCTTCGGTGAAATACCTTGTGTTCTACAGGGAAGAAAAATATTTGAATATGAGTAGGTTTATGCAGAAAGGTTATAATCTGGGTAGACCAAAAAACAATGAAAGACAAAGGATTCTCACTCCGTAGTAGATTGTACGATCATGTGCTGAAATCAGTGAAGGTTTTTGGAAAAGGTGATAATAGGCTATTTTAATTTCTATTAATAGACAAATGCACGTACAGAATGTGCTGTGCAAATATCTACTTCATTTATTTTATAATCTAAAGTGGAACTTTTGTACCTCCTTTAAAAATTTGGGTGTTGCTTTGTAAGCAACAAAAACTTACTCAGTTTGGAAGTACTTAGAGTTCCTCTTAGGTTGCTCATGAGAACAAAAAAGGATGTTGCTTTTTTCTTCAGACAAAAAAAGAAATTGCTAGACACAGTAGGATATTATGTTTATCTTGGTTACTAGTCTTCCTATAGTGCTGTGGCCAGTGTCTTTGGACAGCTAAGACTGTATTATTAGTATTTTCTGCTGTAAAGCTTCATTTCCTTTTTGTTTTCTCCAGTGCCCTAACTTTTCAGTAGTTCAGGCTTAATTGAGACACTTCTTTGAGCCATGTTGTCAGCAGATAAGTCAACTGTTGTTTGTCATTTATTTCTGTCAGTGTCTTATTCCTGACATCACAAATTGCAATTCATACTTTTCTAACTAGAGGTACATGCAGAACCATGTTTGGAGGCCCACTCTTAAAAGAGTTTGATCAGTTTTAAAGAAGTCTGTTCCCATTCTCATCAGCTGAGATGCAGTAACTAACCTTTGGAATTCTTCTGGATTATGACGTCTCATCTGAAAATGAGATAAAAGTCTTTCTAACATTTTAATGCATTTATATGTCTCGTTATTTTCAATTTCTGTGACTGCTTAGGAATCCTTAAAAAGCCCTGTTTTATTAATGTGAAACTGATGATGTCACAAGTAATATTACTTTGGGCCTCTCAGCTTCTAGAAAGAAAAGTGACATGGTGGAATTAAGAGTTAAGCCCAGCCTTTCCCTTGGAGCTCATTGACTTACAGACAAGCTATGTGAATTGTGTCATGTAAGGTTAGTTTTCTAGCTCTCATGGGACACTTCTGTGCAAAATTCTACATGCAGGGTAAACCAAGCATATACTTTTCTGTCCACTTCTGGGCAGAAAAGAGAGTTTGCTTTCTGTGAAACTGAGAATGGACTTCTGAAGAATCTAAGTTGCCAAAACAACTGTTACTATGACTTTGCAGCTGAGGTAGTGTAGACAGATACAAGCCATCAACCATTTGCTATGATCATTAAAATTTAAATGTGTTATGACTTACGGGTAACAGGCAAAATGTGCTGGTACATAGATCCATGAATACATGGAGACTAGAATTCCATGGATTCATGTCAGGATTGAGTTTCTGATCCCTAATAAAGATGATCTTGTGCTTAATTCTTTGTATGGCGATTAATAGGGTCTCCCCTTGTTGTCTTAAAGGTATTTTCATGAAATGCTGTGAAACTGAAAGCATTTACTAAGCATGGAGGAAATTGATCACTGTATCAGTTGTTTATTGGGTGTTAAGTGATTGTGCTTGGTAAGATCAGGAAGTTTGTTTAGCCTAAACAATTGGTGCCACACTTACAGAAGGAATTCAAAATTACTTTAGAACAGGATACGAAAATTGTTTGAGAGAAGTCTCGTTTCATGACTTTTAGTGATACCTGTGGTATGTGTGCTGGTATATGGATCTTGCTGATGTCTGCGTGATGTTCTAGTGAAGATCAAGGGAAAAATACAGTGTTACATAGCAATGTGCAGGACAGCACAGCTGTTTGGTTGGGTTTTTGTTTTGGTTTTGTTTGGAATGATGGTGAAAACAAGTATTTTTCCATGTTGTTATTTTTGTTTGTGTTTTAGGTCTTTTAATATTCTCTGTCTTTGAAAATATCTTGTGTTTTCTTGTTCTCAGTATTTATGCTTCCTCATCCTCATTTAGACTTCATTTCAGCTGATTAAAGTGAGACACGCTGGAATAGTGAATTCTGATACTGGCAGTGTGGTGGTTTGCATGTTACCCACCCCACCACAGTTTGGAAATTACCCAGCTGGCTCTGGAAATTGAATGAAGCTTATATTTACAGCTTAGCACACTATACAAACAGATATTTACAGTATATACAGAAATATACAAAGTAAAAGGTAATACAGAAACACAACAGCCCTCCCAGAAACCTGAGTCCCTGTGAGGGGCTCCCAACCGCCTTTCCACCTTCTCCCACCCCTCTACCTTACCCCAGACATTGCCTTGTGCCCCAAGGAAGAATGGAGGGTCGGCCAGGGGGAGTTAGGAAGCAGGTGGATTAATCAGAGAGACGGTGGGTGAGGTTAGAGAGGTGCAGCCCAGAGCCCGGACAAAGAGCAACTACCTTATCTATGTTTGGATTTTAGCTCTTACACCTCTCAGCAAGCCTATGAGTGAAGTAGACATCCCCACTGTTTCTCTTTCACAGCCTGTAATCTAGTTCTTCTCACCAGAACATTCTACCTAGCTTCAAACTGGCACAGGCAGTAAAAATGTGATATAAAGGGAAGGAAGATGACATGAATTCATCACTCCAGAAAATGTATGGAATATTAGTGTAGTTGAGGACTAGCTGAGTATGTTGATTTACTCCTATGTTTGAAAGGTCTGATGGACACAGATATACATCCTTTTAAAAATTAAATGTAAGACTCCGGAAATTCATCTTAGCTCTATATAAAATACAGTATAAGAATTGAATGTCATTTGTGATTTCTTTGAGAAACTTCAGCTTTAACAACTAGAAAAATGACACTTTTTTTACTGTGGGTGTTTTTGTGTATTGACTACAGGAGTTCTAGAGTCTGCTAGTCTTAATTCTTTTTGCCCCAGAGTAGGCAAAAGGCATCTTTCAACAGGTGCTGTTAATACAGATCTTATCATGTTGATTGTGTGACTTTTAGGCAGACTGCTGCAGTGTGTCATATTTTAAGAAGAGATTTGTATCTAACCTACCTTTTCAGAGTTGTAATTGCAGTCTGTTACTGTATGGCTTTACTGTACTAATCATAGCTGCTAGCTTTTAATAATGGCTTTTCCTGTGTCTAATGATTGTTATCCTGTTTTCTCCCTTCTGCCTTGCCATTCTGAATACTCAACAATCTTCAATTCTTTCCTCACAGCCTCAAGTGATTTTTGTTTCAACATAGTAATCTGAATTAAGTCAAATTACCATTGGGTAAAAGAATAATATAATTTGCAAAATTACCATTTTTAACATCTTGTATAGTGTTAGCTTTCTCTTTCTAGAACATGACTTTGCTGATGCATTTTCAACTTGAAATGATGAAGGTTTTTAGCATTTTGGTTTTTTTGTACTCTTTCTCCTTCCAACTTAAGTTTTCCTTGCTGTGTTTGTCCAGTTGTGCAAATAATGGAAGTTTCAAACTTAGAAAATAGTATATTACATTATCAGGTCATTTAATGAAAATATGTAGTGGATTCCTGCTGGGTTCTTGCTTGATACCACTTTCTAGTTTGACATTCAATTTCTTAACTGCTGTGTGAGTTCTGGTACCTAATTTCACTTCCATTTCGGGGAAGTTTAATTTGGTTCACTTCTTTTAGCTTACTTTTGTGAATAGTATATGTGTCCAAGGTTGGTGTTCTAATTTTTTTAAAGTGATCTCTATTGCTTCCCTGTTTGATAAATTAGGTTACTCATTACCAAATTGATTTATTTATTATCAGTGGATACATTGTCTTGTTTGTTTTTCCTTTGAGAACAGATGTTTTGTTGTGAATGTAAAATAGTCTGTTTTAATTTCTTCCACGTATTTAAATTAAATGGGTTAGTCTGTAACTTCATGTCCACAGTTTTGTTTTGTTTTCATGACACTGTGTTTGTCTTGACTTGCTTGAGAGATAGTTACTTGTGGTGATTTGTATTAATTTGCCACGGGAAATCTGAATACAGCTTAGCAAGTAGCATGAGGTAAAAGGTAATGATTCTACAGAGCAGTTGGTATAATCCTCATGTTTCTGCTGTATGTTTTAGGGGAGAATTTGCTTTGGCTGATGGTCTTACCCTGGGTACAGGACACTTAGGAGTAACAAGAGTGCATCTTTTGATTTAGTTCTTTCCCAGTGATCTTTGCCTGTTGCATCTTGGCACCACTTCATTGTGTGAACAAACATAACTGAGGAGCAGGTGAAAAGATCTGCTTCAAAAGTATATCCTGCTGACCTGAACCAGAAAGGACAATGTAGATTTAGTCTGAGTCTGTGTTGTTTTAAGAATATTGTGCAAGTCTGAGACTGTTTCAGGATTTAATATTCATTGTCTTTTCTGGTCTCCCTGCCTAGGTTTCAAGATACTAATGGCAGATACATCCAGTGATTCTGACAACTATCTTAGGGGTCGAATAGGAAGGCCACCACCTTTGAGAGTGTCCCGCAACAGAACTCGGAACTATGGTGCTGAAGAAGTTACAGAGAAGATCCATACTTTAGCAAGCACTTTACAGGTTGTTTACAAAATATGGTTTTAAAGTGTTTATGGTCTGCATTTCTGTAACTAGAGTAAAAATATTAATTTCTAAAGTCATGGAAAACACTGATGGGAAATGTTGCTTTCTGTGCAAATCAAGAAGGTTTTGGAAAGTTGATCATATTACCTCTGAGCTAAAAGACATGTGATTTGTTAGCTTTCAAGTAGCCATTGTTTCAGACAGTAGTAGAATGTTGCTAGAAACAACGTGTTTGGTAATACTATTTATAAAATGAGCAAACTTTATAATGCTAGATAAACTTTGTCAGGCTCTCAGATGAGGTGTTCGGTTTTGTAGCCGAACATTCCAAACCCATCTTTGTCTTGTGCTCTGTAAAATTTCCCAGTTTCAAATTAAGTAAATAAAATCTAGGCAGTCGATTCCCCTGTGATAGAGCTTGCTACGAATAATTTTCTAGATGTGAAACAGTGCAGTGAGAAGCAGCATTTGTGAACTTGTAAGAGATCTGGAGCAGGAGAAAATGTTCATCTAATTCCTTCTTTTTTTCAGTGGAGCCACTGGAGGAATTGTCAGTATCTGTTTTTTCAAGTGGGAGAAAATGTTTAGCTATCTCAAAGCCATGTCTTACATGAGAAGTGTGCTGATGTGAGGCTAATTGGAATATTTTAACGAGAGAAATTAGATCACTGGCTATGAAAAGAAAATAATAATGATGTCTATATCACCCACTGGTTTTGCTTAGAGATATAAAACCAGGAAACAATAGCAAAGATTCTCAGTCTCAGGTTGCTGCTTGCCATGCTGATTGTCTCTGCTTAAATCTGTGTAACCTGATCTAATCATTCTCCTTCTAACCTCTTATTGGCTTTCTGCATCTCACCCCTGCATGTAAGCCTTCTGAGATAAGGGAGGAGGTGGAAAGAAGGAGGGGAGTTAGTTTGGAGCCCTCCTAGGTGGTTCTGCTGTTCAGGAGGGGTTTTGAATTTCCGTATCAAACCCCCTCCAATTTATATATAATTCTATATACAAGCTGTATATAATAATGTATATGCATATAAATGTGATAGTTGTAAATACCTCTGTATGTTGTGTATAAATGCATGTAAATTTGTGCTGCACTGTAAAATGTAGCTTCAACCTTAACTTTGAGCTGTCTGAGTTAGTATGGTGAATCTTGGGGCAGGGGGGAACTCCCAAACTGCTATAAGAAGTCATTCCCATTGTTCTCTTCTCTAGCTGACAGTTTTGAATACCCAAGTGGGTGGGCTTATGTATTCTCAGTTGTTGTTATGGAGGGGTAATTCATGTGAGACAGTATTTTCAAAATTAATATGGTTTATTAATTTTGGAATTCAAAACTCTCACCACCCTCAGCCACTAATTTTAATAATAATTGGTTCTTCGCACGGTCACGGAAACATTTTACAGAGGAATAATTAGATCTAAAAATAACTTCCTAAAATATATAAACATTAATTGAACTGGAAGAGGAGGTTCTTGCAGCCCACTAGATGGACTCAAGAAGCTCCTTTCTGCTTATGGCAGAAGACAATGGTGAATTACAAGAGGCTTTAATTATTATTAAATTATTATTATTCTTATTTCCCAACTCACAGGGGAAGTTTCAAGCAGTAACCAAACGCTTTCAGGGAATTCCGTTACTTGTCAGCTGCTGAGGCTTCTGATGCTTCCCAGCCTTCACAGAGCGCTGGGAAAGGAGGCAGAAAATCTCTGACTTGGTCCTCTGGACGATTTGTGTATCCATGATTTCCTGTCTTGGCAGGAGACTTGCAGGTGTAGGCAGGATGTCTTGCAGTGTGTTAGCACAATGTCATGCTGGCTATGCAGACTGATCACATGGAGGCATTTAGAGCCTGTTCCTGGTAAACTTGATTCAGGCAGTTTCCAGGCAGTTCAGGATGCACTAAGGCAGTAAGCAATGGCAGCAGGCATGAATACAACGGCAGAGCACGTTGCGTTTACCTGAGTATCTCTTCTTATTAATGTAGCCTGTGATTAGTGGGCCTTTGGACACAGAATAACCAATCAGAATGGCAGTTAGCCAAGCTTGAGCACATTAGGTGAAGCCAGAGGCTTGCTTTACCCAAATTTGGGAAAAGCGTAGGCCTTGCACAAGGCAGGCACAAGCTAAGTGTGTGTACCTTGTTTACCACAGGATGTAAACAAGTTTGGGCAGGCCAGAGTCCTTAGACTCAGTGGCTCCAGGTTCATTGTCCTCTTTCCAGTGCCTGCTTCTGCCCCCTGGCACAGAAGGGGAGAGAGCAGGAAAAACATGTCTGGGCAAGCTGGGACATGTATAAACCTGTTTCTGCCTATCAGACCTACCACAACACTTGTATTGAGGTATCATTTGGTTGTTGCTGTTAATTTCTTTTCTGTTTAACATGTGAGAAGAGAAAAATCTGTACAGAATGTTGAATTTAAGCTTTAACACTTATTAGCTGGACAGTAATTGTCAAACATTTCAGCAGATCTGCCATCCGATTCAGCTCTTCATCTGTTCAGATAGTGCTTATGCAGAGACCTTAGCTAATGTGAAACTGTATTTCTCATTTAACTTAATTCTGTCTTACAGGCAAGTAATGGTAAGGTCTTTAGATTAAAAAAGTTTTTGTCCAGAGTTGTTGAAACAAAATTTTTTATTTGAAGCTGAGGCCTAACTGTTTTAGTGTAAATAAAAGCATGCTTCTATGCTTTGATTTGGGTCTTTTGCTTGTGTTTGTTTGGTTTTTTTTTTTCAGTCTTCCCTTTAGCTGTGCTATACATCTTCAGATACTTGAATAGGAATTTGATTGCTTAGACCTGTTAAAAGGCACTTGTGTTATCTGTTTACTCTTATAAACCAAGAATAATAAAGACAATAGTAATGATTGATTAGAGGAGGTTTCTGTTTTAACTTTTCTTCCTTGAACTTTCTTTTAAGGATACCAACAGAAATCTAAGACATGTTGACCATTTACTAGGACAATACAGAGAATACAACAAGGAACAAACAGAAGAAATAGCAAATGTGAGCAACATTCATTTCATCTTAAATCTTTTTTGCTAATGCATTCATAGCTGAAAACTTGCTAGTAATAGATTGTGTCAAGAGTTAAGTAGATAGAAACTTTTGATATTTAAGCAATCAAAATCAAACCGTAGTGATATGTTACATGATAAACCTCTGGCAAGTTTTGTATCTTTGTTACTTGTCTGGATTTTGAGCACCAGAAGATTGTTGTGTTATGATACTGTGCCAGGTACAAGGTGCTTAGATGAAAGAAACATTATTAGCTAACGTGGCTTTTGCGTGAGTAAGTGATGAAAAACTACAGCAGGGACTGAAATTGTGACCATACTGGCATAAGGTTTTTTCCTGCCGTTCTACGACAACCTCTGAGTTTGTTGAACTATGTTCTCTAAATTGCAAGAGTGAAATTAAATACCAAATTTCTGAAAGTTTGGAAACAGGACTGTAGACAAACTAAAACAAGCTGGTGCTGGTAGGGCTGGAGAAATCTGACTTGGTTACAAACTGCAGCAGGTGCATACTTGAAACGTGCATATGAGAAGCAGGACTGTTTTGCACATAAGGGTAAAGAGAAAGAGAGAAAAAGCAAATATGTAGAAAAGGAGGCTTACTTTCTATATCTGTTTTCTCAAGCATAAATGTGATCTGGAATATAACTCTCATAATTTTTCTTCTGTTTTAATGTTCTTGATGTCTTTATAAGCTCTATTTAAGTATTGAATTTGTGGAATTTTTAGTGGGCATTGGCACCATTTAAGGTTGTCTGTTTTTAATAAATGCTGATACAAAATGCAGCTCATTGCTATTCGGAAAGATTTTCTATCAAGAAATAGGAAGATGAGTGAGATGTCACTAAAATTTAGTTTTGATTTAACGTCTGTTGTTCTTAGCTGTGCTAAGTGACTTTCAGTTATGGTTCAAGTGGAGGAGAAATGTAGAGATTCTGTCTCCCGTTTGAGCTTTAAATAAGAGACCAAGCAAAGATAGTAAGTTTTTCTGAGTTCCTGTTCCCTTTCTGAGGATCTTGTATGTACTTCATATGTGGAAGAAGTACTTGGAATCTGGATGTGGTGAATCTCTTTTTCTTCTGTAATTATTTAAGAAAAACTTGAATAAATTTCTTATTTGGATGATGATGTGCTGGGATGTTTTGTTCATAACAAAAGTAGTCAGTTGAACATTTCTACCATATGAGATTTGGTACCAAGATTGTTTAAGAATATTTTGTTCCAAATGAAGTGTTTAGCTTCCGCCAGTTATGCTGAATATTTTAATGTCTAACTCTTGAAGTCAGGTCATTGTATTTGCATTTATGAATTGATGACTGTTGGGCTGCTGAGGAGCAATTCTCCATTTTAATTTATAAATAAGTCTTACTGCCCTCTTTTGTGGTGGCCAGTATTTGCCTGTGAATCAGTGCAAAGCTTGCTCCTTATCTTACAGGGTCAGGAAGGTTTGTTGCTCAGAACTCCGTGTTGTTGTTGTTGTTGATTCCCTAGTGGTGGGAACGTTGTACTCTCCATATGTGCTCTGTATTCCTGTTGACTCTACTGTTAATCTGTGAAGTCACTGTGTCTCTGGAGGACAGGAAGAGTAGAGAAAAGGCCCCATTCTTCACTTTGGGGTGAGGAGAAGGGAGAGAGAGAGAGAGGAAAGATTTTAGGGAAGGATTTTGGGGTGGTTATCTTTTTGGCTCATGTAAAGCTTTGAAGAGGTTTAGAAGTAGTTAGCCTTTGATGAAAGAGTTTGGAAGATCAAAGAGGTTTTGTGGGTTTGGTTTTGTTTTGTTTTGTTTTTTCCCTGATGGCCCTGGTATTTATCCCTTTAAACTATTTTTTTAAAAAACAAAAAAGAAATGGGAAAGGACCAAAATGTTAGGCACTGGTTTGATGGGATTCAAATAGTTTATAAATAAGATGCCAAGGTATGAAATTCAAATTGTTGAATATTAAGGTAATTCAAGTCAAATTTGTTTTCAGTATCTCTGTTCTGTTGTCACTAGTCTTTTTTCCTTCTTTTATGGTATTTCTTAGGACAGATACCTTTAACAATGTGGATAAGTGTAAATTAGAATTTTTTTAATAACTTTTTTGGCCATTGTTCCATTCTGAAAAAAAGAAACTGAAAGGTAAGCTTGTTAATTCTGGATACTGTCATGGTTCTTTTTTAGAAAAATTAAAATAATTTAAAAGTACAGCTGTCTAGTTTTGTGTAGAAAGGATGAAAATAGGTGCTGTAAATTTAAAACATGCAAACTGAGCACCTGTAGCTTCATTCAAAGATTTTAATTGCCCTATTAAAGATGCAAGGTAAGTCTTCGACAGAGTCAAGTTGTATTTGAAAATTGAGTTATTGCTGCTCTTTCTTTGATCTGGCATTTTCACAACTTTATATATAAAGTTTTTGCCTTTAGAATGCAAAGTGATCTTTTGTTGCATACATGCATTGTTGTATCTTTTTCTCTTGAGTAAACTCAGTCTTTTACAGAAAGCATACAAAAATGTAGATTTTTAGTTTGACAGTTTCCTAGTGATAACAGTTGTTTAAATAATGTTATATAATTAAAGTATAATACCCAAAAAAACCACTAAGCAAACATTATAAGATTCAGAAAAGATTGAAAGTAGAATTTTATGCTTTTAGAAAAAAATATTGCCTAGGGAGATCCAATAGTGTGGGTACTTCTGCAACAATAAAGCAGCAATTTAACCATTATGTACAGCCTTTTGTTAGGGAGAAAAAAGGTGAACCTTTAGAAATGATTGTTTTATGGGTTGTGAAAAGAGGTGTGACAGAACCAAGTGGCAAGAACCAAAGTAAGTGAATACAGTCTCAGAAATTAAGATGCAGGTTTGAAAAAACGAATATAGGTAGTTCTGAACTCTTACTTTAGGAATGACTACCTTTTTTGGGGGAAGTGTAACTATTCCAAGTAGGGCTTGATGTAAAGCTGCTTACTGAAATTCAGTAGCTGTGTGTCAAACTGATTCTAGGTAGAGCTGCTAGAAAAATTCCAATTAATTTTAAAAAGAAGTTATTCTCTGGATTTTTCAGTGCTGTTTTTGAGCATTGCTGGCAAATAGCTTGTGTGTCCCCCCTTTTTTTTTTTCTTGGGTTGTAGTAGACATACTTTTCTTTCAAGCTTTCCTGCACTACTGTTGTAAGAAACGTGATATTTGAAGCTGCCAATATTGGAAACATGTTTTGCTACAGTTAAAGGAATATGATATAAGAGATACTGAAGAAAAGCTGTTATTAATTCTTTGCTGTACTTGGTTTAAAAATAATTTTGAATCTCTTAATGACTCTCTGAAAAAAATAATGTTCTACATGCATGTTTTTTTTAATCAACCTGTACTTATGTCTCTAACTGCAGTTAAAAGAAACACTGGAACAATCTATAGGTCAGTTAAGGAGCCAACGATTAACTCAAAACTCTGGAATGAGAAGTGCTTCTCTCTCAAGCTTATACCCTAGTGATCTGGATGGAGAAGTTGTATCAGGTAAAATACTTAAGGTGCTTAAGTCTACTTAAATTATGTCATATAGCTGTTATATGAGAAGAGGAAATTAAGAAGGAAAATATTTAAAGATAGTAGCATGAGAAGTCATTACCGATTACTTAAAATCAGTTTAGAAATTAGAGAGACCTACGTCAAGTTATGCAATTGTTTTGTGGTAAGTTCTTGGAGTATTCAGTTACATAGTCTTTTCTGAGTTCATACCGAGGGATCTAAACAAAACACTGATTCTTTCAGTAGATCGAACTCCTTGTCCATTGCACGAGTTGTAGATACATGTAAGTTGAAGGTAATTCCAAAGGACATGCAAGCTTCTGAAGCTTGCTTCACAGCAAAACCAAGAATTAATATTTTAAATGCATTAGACTGTGGACGTGTGGATGAAGTTATATAAGCTTCTGTGGAAAAGGAAAAACTGAGCCAATATATGACCTGTAAAAAAGAAGGTGTTTTTAATTGTACATCTCTGAAAATTTCTTACATTTTTAGGAAAAACAGTTTATCTATTCCTCCCAGAACTGTCAGGTAATGTATTCTAGTAGAAAGCTCTAAAACATGATTTTTCTAGTATAAAAGCTGTGGCGTACTTGAAGCTGTAATAGATCCAGGTGGAAGAGAAGCTGTCACTTGGGCAAATGAAATTTGAAGAAAAAATTGCCTATTCCTTGAAAGAACAAAGGAAACCCCTTTCTTACCTATGATAGATATGTATTCCAGAAATATTTACACTGAAGAAGAATTCTGACGACTACTTGAGTGGATGTTTTGTCTGTAATGTGACCTGTAGGCATGTTGGCAAGATGAAACACGGGGTTTTTTTGTGAAGCAAAATGAAAATTTTCCTGTACAATTTTTTTTCTTCCTACTTAGTTTTTTAATCTCTCATCTCATAAAGGGAACCGCCACTTCCTGCCTACTTCTCCTCTCAGGGATTATGGAGACTCACAGGGCAATAAACATCGACGGGCTAGATCTGCAAGCGTTCGGTTTGTCAGTGAGGCAGATAATTTGGACCAGGTACAGAGTGATAATGGAATTTGCTTCTCCAAATAAGCAATATGTGATCACCAGGCTCTTCACTTTTACATCAAATGAGGTTATTCCAATGATGCAGCTAAGAAAATGGAAAGTGTTATACAGAATTATTCCTCCTAAGCTGCCAAAAAGAAGAACTATTGTAGACTACTTCTTCTAAATGTTCTATCAATATAATAGAAATTTTATGTAAGGGAATTCCTGCAATGCATACAAAATTTTTATGTTATATTAAGTAAAGCTGCAAGCAAAGAGCTTTTTTATTTCTTCTCCTGGTTTTGATGATAATTGCTGTTTTGTTCCTTTATGCTTTTCAGTGAGTGAATATGGGTTTACTCAGTCATTAACTGTTTTGTTAGAACAGTGTAGTGCAAAGATAAACTAAAGCTGTGTCATCTTGCTTCTGTAAGGACAGTCCCTTTATTCCTATTCTAACTGTTTCTAGCTAAGGCAGTTTTGCAGCTGAGTGGGCTTTTAACACACTTGAGACCCTTTCCTTCCTGGGCTCATACATTCTGAAAATATGCTGTGATACTCTGCTGGGTAAAGCACTGACTGTATGGCTGGGCTCAGAGAGTAGTGTTCAGTGGATTTAAATCTACCTGGCAGTCAGTCACCAGTGGTGTTCCCCAAAGCTCAGTATGGGGACCAGTCCTGTTCAATTTCTTTATCAGTGACTTAGATGAGGGGGTCAAATGCACTCTCAGTAAGTTTGCGGATGATGTGGAATTAGGTGGGAGTGTTGATCTGCTTGAGGGTACGGAGGCTCTACAGAGGGACCTAGATAGGTTGGACTGATGGGCTGAAGTCAGTTGTATGCCTTCAGCAAGGCCAAGTGCCAGGTTCTGCAGCTGGGCCACAACAGTGCCATGCAATGCTACAAGTCTGGGGAGCAATGGCTAGAGAGGTGTGGTGGAAAAGGACCACTAGGGTGGTGGTCAGGGTACTGATTGACAAATGGATGAATATAAGCCAGTAGTGTGCCCAGGTGACTAAGAAGGCCAACAGCATTATGGCCTGTATTAGAAATTGTGCAGCCAGCAGGACTGGGGAGATGATTGTCCCTCTGTACTCAGCATCGGTAAGGCCACACCTTGAGTATTGTGTTCAGTTTTGGGCACTGCAGTACAGGAAAGACATCAAGGTGCTGGAGCAGGTACAGAGAAAGGCTACTAAGCTGGTGAAGGGCCTGGAGAACAAATCCGATGTGGAGCAGCTGAGGGAAGTGGGGTGTTCAGTCTGCAAAAAAGGAGGCTGAGGGAAGACCTTACTGCTCTCTACAACTACCTGAAAGGAGGTTGTAGAGAGGTAGGCAGTGGTCTCTTCTCACAAGTAACTAATAACAGAATGAGAGGGAATGGCCTCAAGCTGCACCTAGGGGAGGTTTAGACTGGAGCCTTCATTTCTACAGGCTGAACAATCCCAGCTCTCTCAGCCTTTTCAGGTTATTTTTATTTGCTTTGTTTTAAAAACTCTGTTTGTATGTGCATATATTTTTTTTCCCTCAATCTGTGTACTTTAATTTGCAGCTGCATTCTTTACATCAGTCTCTTAGAGATCTCAGTAGTGAACAAGTTCGCCTAGGAGATGACATCAGTCGGGAGCTTTCAAGAAGAAATCGGTATGAACAGACTATAAATCCATGTGAAGAATACTGTGGAAAATAATTATTTTGCTTTTAAATAATTCTTAAAACTTCTTTGCTTTTTTTAATTTAAAAAAAGAGAAAATTTGGAGAGAGTGGGGGATTGCACGACATGTAGATGTGAAGGCAGTAGTATTAACTGCTTGCATCATGTCATCTTGTGTATAAGTGTAAATGCCTAGCAATTCTGATTTGTACTGTATAGTACATACTGCTTTTCCTCCTTTTTTATGTATGGATTAAATAATAAGGGCTTGGGAATTCCTTTTAGAAATACATTGTTCTTTATATTTTCGTGGTATTGGAGTCTTTTGAGGGCAAGCTGTCATGCAGGTCATAATATTCTTTTAAACTATGTACTTGTCTCAACATATGGTACTTTGTCTAATAGCAATAGCAAGAATTAGTCTGCTGATTCTTAGTAAGAACTAGAACAGTTCAAAAGGACTGTGTAGACATGTTCATAATTTTATACTTGACTTGATACCTAGCCTTTCAAACTAGATGTTCTATTATCTTCACTTGAAAATGGAAATGCTTTTTATTATGAATTTGCCACTTGAGGGTGGTCTCTAATAATGGTAGAAATTTAGAGGCTGCAGAACAAACTGAATTAGTATAAAAATTCAGGAGATTTTTGCTGCTTTAAAGAGCAACTGTCATAATTTTCTTTCTGAACTCTGTAAGATTGTTTTACTTATATTTTTCTATGAAGGACTGATGCTGAGTCAAGAAAGACTCTAGAAGAATTGTCTGAAAAGCTCACTGAATCCCAAAGACAAGAAATGGTGAGTGTGGCTAACATATAAATACGATTTATGTTAGTAATTTAAGCAGGATGTGAGTCTCTAGCTTAATGTGATGGCATCAGTACCTCATGTAAATATGCATATCTGACGGTAATCTTATCTGGGCTACTATAGATTGTTTTAATGAGATCATCAAGATAAGTATTGTATTTCATAAATAGATATATTTTTACTTGTTCAAAACAAAATGAAATGTTTTACAAGTGTGTATCTAGCGAATGTGCCTTTCAAAATTCAGTCCTGGAGACAGCTGCTTTTTAACTTGAACCTTGGTTTGAACACTATCATACTTGTTGAAGATACCTTTTGTAAGATACAAGCTTTGCCATCTGAAGATGGTGAATAATTTTGCTTCCTCTTTCTTCCTCTGTCCTTTTCAATCCTTTATCATCTGTGCAGCATAATGGGAGGAGTCTCTGGGCTGCGCTCTTATCTGACCTCTTTGTGACAAATGAAACAAAAGGAGGCAGGACAGATATGATGGTTTCTTTTGCTTTTTATATGCTGAAAGCAGGTTAACTTCAGCCTGTATCACTTACATTTTAAAGAAATCTGTTGTTCAGAGGGAAGTCAGAGTATTGCTGTAGAAACAAAAGTAGAAGGTCCTATATGCACTTCTGGATGCATTATGCTTTATATAGGTATCAGTGGAGTATCAGTAGCAATGCTGACTCTTCAGAGCAAGTGTATATCCTTATTTGCCTATAGGTTACGCATCATGAATTGGTACTAAATGCTCTGTCAAGTGCTTTAGTGGTGTGTTTGTCACTGATTACAATATTGTTGTCACAGACCGCTGCTGACACCAACAGACTTAATGATTATACTTGTGTATGTTGTCGACTCTAGATGTGGAATGGGTCTCACATGGAGTTAATGTGGTTACGGTTCCTCAGAGAACCAGGATTATTGTCAGATAAGGAACTGTCCAGAAGATCTGATATAGAGATTCTTGGCATGGCACAGGTGACTTGTGAAAGTGTTCATCATACATTATCATTTGCCATAAGAGGAAAAAGTTTAACAATATATTTTTTAAAAGTTGAAGAAGTTTTTATTTTTTGTGATTTTGGTACTTTTTCTTTAAGTCTGCATTGATGATGAAATAGGTCACAGATATAAAGGCAACAAAAAAATCTATAGAAATAGATTCCATTTATCACGGGCTGTGCATTAGAAACAACAGTGGAAAGCTTAAAAGCAGGAGAGAAATCCCAGAAGTAGGATGCTGTTTTTTTGCATCCATCTTGACCAGGGAGACTGCTGACAGGTTCCAACACAGAAATACATTAGAAGACTGTCTCAGATGTGGAAGGACCTGTGTTGAGAATTTTGCTATTCTGTAGCATAGATGACAAAGGATTTGCTAAACGTGATAATGAGCAGCCTGATTTGTCTTGGTATGAGGATGCTAAATTTTTCAGAATGGGGAAGGTAAGTTTACTGCGTTCCAGGAAGATTTGTACCTAAGCACTATTAGGACATGAATGTAACATAGAAGCTTTTCCAGAGAATGCAGAGGAAGTTTCTGGGCTTGTGCTGCTCTGCAAAAACTTCTCTTTTATCCTGGTTACCTAAATCCTCATGCAAGAATTTCCATGTTTTTCCTGTGTTATGCTTTCTCACCACAATGCCCCTCCAAAGTCCCATGAAACTTTTTCATCATTCTAACTTCACAACTACCTTTGTTATACTTCAACCTAATATTTGTTGTAGATTGCTAAATAGTCCAATACTTAATTTCACACTAAATTCATGTACAGCCAAAACAAAGGAGTAAAGGCTGAGTTCTCCCTTTTCCCCTAAATGAGATATTTGTAAGATCACCTCTGTCTAGGACCTTATTTTCCTGGAACTCTTCACAAAAGCTAAATATATTTGACACCTCTGTACCACTAAATGTTGCTTGGCCAATTTCAGCAGAGTTTTGGGGAGGCTAAGGAATGAGAACACAAATGAAACACTGTAATCTCCTAACTAATTATTCTTTGTGAAGTAGGGTAAAAGTAGTGTTTATGAGGCTGCTTGTATTTAATCCTCATGTTCAGGATTAGTGATAATTTAATGTTTCATAGTAAACATTTTGCTTCTGAAGAAATGTTAACCAGAATGGTACCAATTCTTTTGTCCTAAACCAACTAAGTAATAGTTATTTTGTATGCCAAGCTCTATTGTGCCCCCTTCTCCCTGCCAAAATCAACTAAAAATTGATGGGGAAAAGTGATTGCTTTAGGGAATCTATTTGCTCATAGTCTAAGGTTTGTTCTTTGTTTACTGTATCTTTTGCTCTTTTATATATATTTGGAATAGTTTGTGAGGTTGAAAATTTGTTACTTATGAAATGAGTGATTACATGCATCAACAGAGATGTCAAGAATGATGATTCATTTGCAAGAGCATTGCCATTTCTCAGGGAGACAAAGGAGAAGAGGGGAAACTACTGACAGTGTGCCAAGGAAGTTGATTCTCGTTTAAGCCCTTTACTGGCACTGATACGTGTCAACAACTTAGGCTGCATGTTAGTAACCAGCAATGGGAATGTGAAATATGAGAGAGGAAGGCATTCATGTAAAATGTTTTGAAATCATCTGGTAGAGATCAGCTAAGAAACTTTGCTGTCTTAAAAGCTAGTATTCTTAAAATCACTAGCAACTGACAGTGTTATTTTTTTGTTCCTGCTACATAGTATCATTGGATCTGTCATCGGGAATCTCTTGTGATTTATTAGAAGTAACAGTAAGTAGCAGTTGTCAAAACAAATACAAATGCTGTTGTGATGCAGTCCTTAAGTTTTATACGTTACTTTCTAGTAATTAGGTTGTTCTGGATTATGACTGCAGTGCTTTCATAAGTCACATGAAATGAGCGTGGTTTGACACAGTATGCTTTCTGAGGGTCTCCTGATGATTTTTAGAGAAAATAGGAAATTGCAAATTGTAAGCTGACTATTGATCTGGCTATGCAAACTGATGTATTCTGCTGTAAAGCAGAAGATTGTTTCATTCTTTAAACTTGATATAGTTGTGAAGCCTAGAATACAAATGTATCCTTATTTATGTTTTTATTGCTACGCTGCTCTTGCTCATATTAAAATTTTCTATCTGTGCTGGTAAAAGTATACTTCATGGTGAAAGTACAGATCAGAGCATGTTCTCCTCCACTTTTAACAATACAGATTTGTTTGCTGCCCACGAGAGGGTGCTGTCTGCTAGCAGCTTGAAATGCAAAAAATAGAGCAGCTTTGGCATTGTAGTTTAATGCTGGATTATTCTGTCTATAATCCAAATTGCTTTGAAAGATAACTAGTGTTATTTGTATTAGTTTTTACATGGATTCACAAAATACTGAGAAAGTCTGAAAGTGGTGTAATTATCTAGTGCAATTACAGTCATTCTCATCTACTTAGCTCTTGTTTACTTTTCCAGATTTCAGAGTATGAATAAGGCATACACTGGTCTGGTTTACAGACTGGAAAAGTGAAGTAAATTACTCTGGAGAAGTTAAATTGACCTGTGGCAGAGAAGCTATTGCAGCTTCAGGTTAGGCTGAACCAAGCTTGGCATGGAGATATTTAGCACTTGGGTAGAATGACCACTTTAGGTTTATGTATGTTCTTCTCTAAAGAGGGATATTGCTAGTACATTAGCAGGTCAGTTACCTGCTTGAACACTTCTGGAGTACTAATTGCTGTAGATCCAGTTATTTTCCATACCAATCTAAATCTTGTAAATAAAAGTTGTGCCCCCTACTACAAGAAGGACATTGAGTTGCTGGAGTATTTCCAGAGAAGGGCAGCAAAGCTGGTGAAAGGTCTGGAGAATGAGACTTATGAGGAGCAGCTGAGAGAACTGTGATTGTTTAGTCTAGAGAAGAATAGGCTGAGGGGAAGAGACCTTAGAGGTTGCAATGAGAGGTGGATGTTGGTCTCTTCTCCCTAGTATCAAGTGATAGAACAAGAGGAAATGGCCTCGAGTTGCACCAGGGAAGGTTTAGATCGGTTATTGTGAGAAATTTCTTTATGGAAAGAGTGGTCAGACATTGGAATGGTTTGTCCAGGGAGCTGGTGGAGTCACCATCCCTAGAGGTGTTCCAAAAATGTGTACACATAGCACTTTGTGATATGGTTTAATGGCCATGGTGGTGTTAGTTCCACAGTTGGATTTGATGGTCTTAGAGGTCTCTTCCAACTGAAACACTTCTGTGATTCTTCCTGCCCCATATTCTATTTAAGATGCATTAATTTCCTGCAAGGTTTTTGTTCTTTCTCTTTGAAGGTATCAGAACGGGTGGAGAGAAGATTACAGGAAATAGAACAAGAGATGCATGCTGAAAGACAGCTTGTAGAAAGGCGCCAGGACCAACTGGGGCATATGTCTCTTCAGTTACAAGAGGTAAGCAAAGAAAAACTTCTTTATTCTAGATCAAGTTAGGAATGTGCTGCATTTGTGACCCTGTATGTGTCCAACTGGTAAAAGTGCTTGTATCTTTTGCTTATATCTTTAACTGTATCAGTGCAGAATTGCTTGCTTTGGTGACCAGACAACTACAGATTCTGTTCTTCATGGTACTGTCTTGTCTATGTTTAGACTTTTCTTGGTAATGGGCACAAATGTTCTTTAAAATGACTCCACTCTCTTTGCCCTCCCTCAGACATCAGTCAAGCAAAAGCAAGTGATTAGCTAACTTGTCTTGATTAAAACACTTTGTTTCCTAAAATGTAAACTTTGCTTGCAGTGAGCAGTTTATTATTAATTTAGTTCAACTAGGAATCGAAAGCAGTTTCGTGCCCATACATCTTTACATTGCTTTGCAAACAGCTTCATTCAACAGTATCCAGCAAAGTATAAAATACTGTTTAGGAGACAAATGCAAATGTTTATATTGTAAATTAAACTTGGAGACAGCTGGTAGCTTTTTTTATGGTTGTTTTAGGAAATGTGCAAAAAATACACCTCTTGTTTCTGATTTTACCTGTTAGAAAATCTGTGTCTTACCATAATGTTACTGTTTATTTCACTTCCTTTAAGATAAGATTTATGTTACCTCTAGTGTCATCTAGCTATGCAATAGAATACTATAGTAGAGTAGAAATGTGCTGTTGTTTTTTTTCACCTTTACTATTAATGACAGTATACATGCTTTTTGGAAAGCAGCTGTTTTATGCTGTGCAGGGATATTGAGGAACCTTAATTTAGATTAACAGTTTGTATTTCATGTAAGGCTAAAGACTCTTCAAAGAAGAGGTAATATTTATGAAGATAAGATGCTCTTTTGATGTAGATAAGAACTAAAAAGTAATGTTTATCAAAATGCTTGTGGTGCTTCTGGTGGTATTTCATAAAAAGGTTTAATTTTTCTCACTATTGATGTCCCAGTGGGTGAAAAGAGCTAGAGTGTTCTATTGTAGTTTTAATTACTCTTTTATATGCTTGTGTCTGTTTCTAGATTCTTTGGTTGTGCCTTCAATGTAAGGTAAAGGAATGTTTAGTGAAGTAATCTGGTGTAATTTGACAGTGTTATCTGTGGATGGGAACATTTTTTTCATCTTTTTGAAGGGATAATCATTTGTATCTGTAAAGGTACATGGACACTGCCAGGGGTTCCTTAGAAGGAAAACTTGTATTCAGGTGAATGAATTCAAATACATTTTGAAGACTTTCAAATGATTGCCAATGTGGTTTTAGCCCTCAAGCTAGACAATTTTTTTTGCTAGTAGCTAATCTTTTGAAGTTCACACAAAATGAATATGAAATACTAAATACACCACCAACATGCCATTCCCCTAAGCCACCCAGCTGTTGACATTTTAATCCTTTTTCTTCCACATTCTATTTTGTTGCATATATATTTTTGTAAATTATTTTTCCTGGTTAGCCACTTTTTTTTTTTTTTTGGATGCTACTGTTCAAAACTTTGAAATTCTCATTCTTAGTTTATAGGAAAGCTCAACACCTGTTGGTCTGTTTGGTAAACATTTACCATTAGGGATGTTCTCAAGCCAAGATTCAGAGCCAGTGCTGACTGGAACAGGCTTATTCCACATGCTATACATTTGTAGCTGCTTCTGCTTGGAGGAGAATCACATTTCTTAAGATTATTTTCACTCTCAAGCAAATCTCTCCAAATCATCCTTCTGGGATCATGACTTTGGATTTTTTGGACTGGAGTCTTGTCACTGTGCTTTGAAATCCTAACAAAATGTGCATTGTACGCTCTTGTAATTAATTATGGATTTGTTAGGAGCTTCTGACCTTTAATGTGAAATAGAACATGGTAGTGCCAGATGACAGGTGTAGAAGGAAGCTTCTTTTCAGTAGACATTAGGCAATTTTTCTTTGACAGACCACAGAAGAATATGGAGACAGTATCACCCTTGAAACACTGACTTTCATTACACTGCCAGAAGCAAAAAAAGAGTACGTTCTCATAGAATCATAGAATCCTCTGGCTAATTCTCTTATAGCTATCTTAACAGCTTTGAGAATATCTTTGTGATGGAATTTCAGCCTCCTACATGCCAGAAATATTTAAATTCCAATATTGCTAAGGGCCTTGGGTCTCAGACCCTTATTATAAGGTTCATTTGAACTGTCCCATTTTCCTTCCTTATTGAAATTTCACGTCAGTTTGTCCTTCTGTAGGTATAAAATGGTCTGACTTCTGGATGGTATTATCAGGAATTGTTAAACATTTCTAGAAGACTTAGCATATGTCTTTAGCTCTCACATGGGCAAATTGGACCATTTTGCACCCTACATTTGGAAAAAAAAAAAACCACACATTTATTTTTGAGACCAAAAACTGTTTGGATCCTGTCCACAATGCCTCTCTGTGTACTCTTTTCCTTAGAAGCTGCTGTGTGGCAAAACTTTGTGAAGAAAACTACTTTATGGAATATAAATTATAGAAGAAATAGGAATATGAGAATACCTAAGGAGGCAAAAAGTTTAGAACTGATCTAATCTCAAATTAAAAACAAACATGAAAAAATGACTGCACAGAACACCCTGGAAATTTGGTGCAGCAGATCAGAGTTTTTGAGCTTGCCTTTTTTTAATTTTCTGTGTTTTTTTTTCCCTTGTATATGGAGTTAGAGATTAATAGATTCAGTATGGCAAACCAAGCAGAATAAATAAGGTCATTTCTGATTATGAAATATTTAAAAGTTATGAATATGAGTAGTTAAAAAAGGCTGTGATTGCAGCAATGTATTTTCAAGATGACTTGTCTATTTTTTCATTACTTGAATCAATTTAATTGTTTGTCTTTTGGTGAGCTATGTTTTTATCTTTTTGTCCTATAAATAAAATTAACTGTGGCTTTAAAGATCTCAGAACAAAGTTGTTAGGAAAACTCAATGTTTTTATACCTTTTTTTTTTCTGTTTACTTGATTAAATCTCCTATATTTTAAGTAAGCAGTTTCAGCAAAGTGGGCAATGTAATCTTTTTTTTGTATTTACTTTTTCAGGAAAGTGCAGTGCCTATAACTGACCACTACTTGTCAGTATTTTACTGTCTTAAGAGAATATTCTTTCTCCATCTCAATTATTAAATCGTATTTTTTCAGAGCCTAACTGAACAAAACAACACATTTGTTTCAATCATTCTCTTGTCTGTCATGTCTTTCTGTCAGTCTTTTGTATGATGTTCCAGTATCTGAAGGGAGCCTACAGGAAGGCTGGGAAGGGACTATTTACAAAGTCTAATAAAGTCAGGACAAGGGGTAATGGGTTTAAACTGGAAGAGGGGAGATTTAGACTGGATGTTAGGAGGAAGTTCTTTACAGTGAGGGTGGTGAGACACTGGAACGGGTTGCCCAGGGAGGTTGTGGATGCTTCCTCCCTGGAGGCGTTTAAGGCCAGGCTGGATGAGGCCTTGAGCAGCCTGCTCTAGTGGGAGGTGTCCCTGCCTATGGCAGGGGGTTGGAGCTGGATGATCCTTGAGGTCCCTTCCAACCTAAACCATTCTATGTATTAACTTTTTATTCGTATTGCACTGTTCCTATATGTTATTAACCAAGATGACATCTAGTCATACTGAGCATTAAGAAAGCCTGTCATATTAAAGTTTGCATCTTTAACATCTAAATTTGTATTACTTTTTAAAATCTTTAGTCTGCATGTGCTGTGTGTATGTGGATAAAAATTATTTTCTCTACTGTCTAATGTGTCATCTAATCTGTATCAATGTGTTTAAAGAGTGATTACTGCAAATTGGAAAGTGGCAATTAGCAAACAAATGCATGCAAATCATAAATCTTCACTTCTGTATTCCTGACAAGTGTTTTTGAGGAGGAAGATCAGCACATTTGTTGTTTCTAGTGCTACTGATGTGTATATAGGTTGCTTTAACAAAATACCTGTGTAAACTAAATCTAGTTTGACTTTTTTTTCATTACTTTATTTTGGACATAAAGACACCATCACCTTGTACCTTTGCATTTGTGCATCCTTTTTCTAAAACAAGATCAAGTGAAATTCTTTTAAATGGGCTTTAAACAGCTCTGTTATATATTGGATGCCCTGGATGACTTTACCAATTCCTGTGCTTGGATGCCTAGACTTTGGTGAAGTGAGTCTGAGTGTTCATGGTTCACATGCTTCAGGTGAACAGAATCATCTGTATAAGACATTTTGAACCTACTGTCTTTTGATAAGGCAAAGACTGTAGTTATATCTTAAGCCAGTAACTTGGTAGGCTAGAAAATGTTTTCTTCTTTGTGCAACTGGATACTTAGATTCTGTTTGCATCCCACTGCACGTTCTGTGACGTACAAGAGGCTGGTGGACTTTCAACGGAGTGGAGCAGATTGACAGTCAAAAGCATTATTGAAAAATCTCTTTTTGTATGTCTTTATCTCTGATCTGCCTTGATCTGTGGTCTGTGCCATTTGGATGTTTTAAGGTGTTGGCTCTGTGCTATGCCACCTGTGGCTAACGGTTTCTGTTTTGATGGTGATTTGAATCTGACTCTGTCCTGGAACATAAGCAAGTCTCATATGTATCTGTCACTGAAATATCCAAACTGTGTGTAAATGCCTGGCTAGTTATGTTTAGGCAGCATATTCAAACCTGTGCTAGCTGCTAATGTAGTTGTTAGAGAAAATTTTTACTCAGATGAGGAGCATAGACTTATAAATTGGTAGGGGGTTGGAAAGGACCTCTGGAGATCATCTAGTCCAAACCCTTTGCTAAAGCAGAATCACCTAGGTCAAGTCGCACAGGAATGCATCCAGATGGGTCTTGAAAGTCTGTAGAGAGGTAGACTTCACAACCTCTCTGAGCAGCCTGTTCCAATGCTTTGTCACCCTCACAGTAAAGAAGTTTTTCCTCATATTGAGGTGGAACTCCCCACGCTTCAGTTTGTATGTCTCAGGGAACTATTGAAAAGACTGGCTCCTTGACACCCACTCTTCCTATATTTGTAAGTATTAGTAAGATAATTTCTCAGTCTTCTCTTCTCTAGACTAGGATATGGTACACTTCTGCTTTATTTTAAACTCTAGCATGAAGCTAGAGTGGTCTGCTAGTGTATTTCTACTAGTATGACTATAATTCAGTGACCAGTTTTGCTCTGAAAGAGCGAATTTCAGTTTGTGGTCAGTGTGTTACTCTCAAATGATCTGGTTTTACTTAAAAACCAAAAGCAAACAAACCCCAAACCCTAAGAAAAGTTAATAGAGTTGAATTGCAGTAAAAGTCATGATTTTCTATTGGAAGGTTTTCATAAGTTGGAAAGATTGAAAACTGTTGTTACAGAGGCCTCCTCATAGTTTTCTCTCTTATATATATAAAAAAAAAGTCAGTCTAGCCAAGGGAACTTCTATTTGAAGTTTTGGATTTTGATGTACTGTCTGTGAATGAGGTATGTTGAGCTGGGGTGTACCAGGTGTGTTAATATTCTAATGCTGTCTTATGCTCACAAGCATTTTAAAAAGACCTATAAAGATTTACTCTTCTGGGTCAAATCAAAAGCTCATTTAGCCTGTTAAGGACAAGATCCTGTTTCTGACCTCCTAGGCAAGCAGTCTGACACCTCATTGGTCCAACCTGAAACCATGCTGTGTTCCCTTGTGGACTACTCTATGCCTGCCCTCAAGGCCTTGTCAGCCTCCTTATCTGCCTCCTCCTGGCCATTCTGGACATTAATACTTTTAAGAGAAAGCTCTCAATGGGGAAATCCTAATGTCTGTAGGTCTGTTTCCGTCTTTTGGAGCTACAGCATTGCCAGGCAGAGTTGTTTGGGAGGAGCATGTGGAAGCATCCCCTTCCCAGTTGCATTTTCGACATTTGACTTCCTCAGTCCTTTCTTTAGAGATAACAGATTTAATTGAAGAACTTTATCTGTTTGGTTTTTTTTTCCTTAACTGTGTTGCCCAAGAGAAACTTTACATAAAGAAACCTTTAGTAGAGAAGGAATCCAAGGTGTCACAAAGCAATGAGAGAGTACAAGAAGGTGGGGAAACACAGAATTAACTTTTACCTATGCATCATTATGAATCATCAGTGTGATGGTTTGGGTGTCCCCTACCACCCCACACTTTGGAAATCACCCAGACTAGACTCAGCCGGCTCTGGAAATTTGAATGAAGCTTATATTTACAGATAGCACAATATACAAGCAGATATTTACAGTACATGCAGTTATATACAGAAATAGACAAGGGAAAAGGTAATACAGAAACAGAAACACAACGGCCCTCCCAGAAACC